>APFE030330992.1:27694-51751 GCA_000404065.3 Pinus taeda | reverse complement strand
ATCATCTAGGGAGTTTTCTCGAGATGGGTTCTTTCGAACTCATTATTTTTCGGACCCCTGGACCTTGCCTTCACCTATGACCACATTAGTTGAGGGAAAAGAGAATGGAATGGAATTTCCTATATCTGCAGCTGAGCTTAGATATCAGTCTATCGTGAACTCTGCAGATGACCATTCTACTCCTTTTTCCGAAGAGGATTTAGATGGAGATATGGCCCCCGCTTGGAGCCTTGATTCTACCTCTGCTTTGGACTGCTTGGATTCAGTTTTACCATCGGAAGAAGCATCTCTCGAAGAAATGATGGGTATAAATCGACCTTGGGAAGATTTACACCATCATTCATACTTTCTTCCTCCATTGCAGGAGGTAGAGTCTAGATTCTCCGAGCTCTGTTCTAGTGATGTTTATACGGTGTCAAACCCTTTGGCTCCAGCACACGTTCGTGCCGAAGGTAATATGTCTGTGATTTCAAAAACAACACCTATAAACATCTCTAGGGACCTATTGTGCCCTACAACAACCCCCCATTTCATATCATTATTATCCCAAAACTAAAATATGAAATGGGTCCCTTTTTAATTTTGATTTTAATTGGTATCAACTTAGTTTTATTCAAAAAGGTTCGAAAAAATAAAATAAAGCATTACCAAAAAACTTTTTCGAATAAACCAATCAAAAGCCTTACACATAAATGATTAATCTTTTGTCATTGCGACAAAGCAATCGCAAGATAGCATATCGCGATGACAAAGGAAACTCAACTTAAGGACCCATTGGTTTTCTCCGATGCGAAATCGCAATTAGATATCGACGATAATGAACTAGCGCAATAAATCTCCCTTTTTCTCCGATGCGATGCTATATCGCTATCGGCAATCGGCGATTATACTATGCATGCTTTTAAACTGCCCCACTCGCTACTCCTGACGTGATGCGATATCGCTATCGGCGATCGGGGATTCCAAATGAAACCAATATAACAATTTATGATTTCCCCCGACGCATGATTGTGATAAAGCCAAAAAGCGCAGATTTCAAAGGAAATCATAAAGCGGGTTTAATACGATTTATTCGTATTTAAGACCTTATCTTCCAAAGAGCCATTCATCCGCGCTTAACCGCCAAAACACCCAAGGCACGCTTCAAATAAATCATTTGGTCATTAATCGAATTGACGGGCATTGATAGGATTGACAGGTCTTAACAACCATTTAATGAAACAGTAAGCCTGAGATCTTTTTACAGATTGTATCTGAGGCCACCTTAAGTTAATCGTTCGCCATGCATTCATCGATATATATCTCAGTCATATTTGATTTGCGCTATCATTTTTTGTGTTTCATTCATTGTCATTTCTATGCAGAATTCTTCCAAAGTAACAGATTCAAGCAGAATGGGAAAAAAGTCCAAGAAAACTACAATGGCTTCCACTTCACCGGCCACAGGGCAACCTGTCGTTGATCCAAGTACTAAAAAGAAAGGGCTAATATTAGACACTACATGCCTAGGACTTGTCAGAACAACTTGGCAAGGCACCTATAATCTGATCGAAGCCGAAGAGCCAAGGGTGACAGCAATACAAGTCTCAGCTAACAGCACTAGAAAATTCGAGGCTAATCTAAGTGATTTAGCCAACTCTTTTCTTCATCGAATAGCGGCTCGGGAACAAATCCTCCCATATACATATGTAGTTAGATGGGCGATTCAGGAAATCCCAATTACCAACAGAACTTTCAGCACCACAGATGGGAGAATTTTCGATTCCTTTCAAGCCGAGGATTTAAGGCAAATGTATCATTTACCGGTGGCAGAGAAGAAATATAACACGACATTTCTGGAGAAATTCCGAGCTGAGAATGAGACTGAATCCGAACCCATTGGGGGTTGGAGACAAAATCCAGCAAAGCACAAGCACGAATCTTCGGGTAAGTACTCGGTCGATTCTCTATGCTCTCCTTATTGCTATGCTGGGATAATGATGTGTAGGTTGTGGGGATTACATGATTCCGCCAACTTTACCATAGAAATGGTCCCCTTAATGGAGGCGGCGTGTAGTGGTGAAATAATGGATTGGGCATATATACTGTCCGATAAGTTAGCATCCACAATTCTTGAGTTTATATTCAACTCCCGCATCACTGAAAGGTTCATTTCCCCATTTTACTACAGTTCCTACATATTAGATGTCCTTTGCTTTAATTCTGAATTTCCTGTGCTCGGATGGAGGTGGACATCGCAAGACCCCGCACCTGTTCACATATACCATCAAAAGTTGTGGAAGACCAACTACAAACACCATTTGTATCAAATCTGCAATGGCTTCATGTTGCCCATTCATTATTCTATTTTCAATAAGCCTACCCCTAATATTTCCTACCAAGCAGAGATTGATTTAACATCCATAGGAAGTTGGTTCGGGGAGGAAAATTTCACTTATATCAAAGTTTTTGGCAGTCAAGCCAAGCCCCACATTCTTCCTCTATACATCCCTGATATACTATTGGCCAGAGAAATAGCCTATCAGATCATCTCTGATGGAGTTACACAAACTCTGAAGAAAGCTAAGACACACATTTGGCCCTCTTTTCCTTTGAGAATTGGTATCTACACTCTGCATGATTTCAAACATGGAGCGAAAGAAGCTGAGAAAATAAACTCATTAACCCTGGCAACTCTACCGAGCAGGCGATTTGATCCAAACAAAGTTGCCTATAATGCACTCTAACAGGCCAAATTGACCAAGTTCGAGCATAAAGAAGACAGATTTGATGACTTGTTCGCATCGGCCGAGTCAATATATCAAGTAAAATCGCTCGCCATACTTGAATACAATGATGAGGGACTAGTTGAATTCAACAGACTTAGATAGCAGAGGTTGCAAACTCTGCCTCTAGATCTGTTAGCGACGACTCCAACAATAGAATCAAGCAAGCCTGAGCAGCGACTTGATAAAGAACCTCCTGTTATATCAAAGCAATAGGAGGAAGTGCATGAGCAAAGACAAGAAGAGACCCAGGCAAAAGAGCAAGAACAAAGCAGTTTAAATACAAATGAAGATACACATATTGATCCGAAATTGCTCCAGGAATGGCAGCAATTTAATTCGATTATCGACAATCTGGAATGCTCTAAAGATGACGAGACTTCAAAAGAGGTCAATACACAAGAGGCGACTTCAAAGCAGGTTTCAGGTGAAACCAACGACCCACCCAAATCAAAAGAAGTGTAAATAATCCCAAAGGATCCTTCCGGTGAAGTCATTTTGCAGATTGAAGAGATTCATCCCTTGGATGTCTTCTATAGCCCAAGGCATAAAGCTGTAGTGAAATGACAGAGGAAGAGGAGAAGGACTGATCAACCTTATTTATTCCAAGAACAAACAGTAACCAGCAATGTTCTATGGAAAGAGGAATTTGACCGCTCTGATGATTTGACAAAGCTATCGCAATATGTTGGAGCTTATTCGACGGCGACAATAGACAAATCATCGGAGGTGAGAAATTTATTGAAGACAAAAGATCAGGATATCTTTTCGCTACAGGCACAATTATCAGAAGCGTAGCAAAAGGCAGAGCAGGCAGAACAACAATTGCTAGTACAACAACAAATAAACAATCAGCTGACTAAACAATTGCAGGAAGAAAAACGTAGGATTGACGATAGTCTGGATCACACCACTGCAAAAAAGAGCTATCGGAGGCATTGGCACAACTAAAAGCATCACATGAGCAAATGCTGAAATCCAAAGATGAGCAGATTTCTCAATTATCAGCTCAACTTGAGCAAACAAAGAAGGTCCCACAGATAGATGAGTTTAAAGCAGAGGCATTTCAATTAAACAAAGGATTGATAAATCAGATGAAGCTTTTGTGTTAGCAAATCACCCAGGCATAACCATTATGCGACTTAGCGGCATCCATAAGTGAAAAAGTAGAAAAGGAAAGGACAGATTTGGATCAAGCCGAAGAAACATTGACAAATTTTCTGTAGTGGCAAGATTCCGATCAGGGATAGGCAGCTAACCTACCAAGGATTCTAGAATCACACAAAGAAATATTATTTACAGAATGGAAATCTCAGTTAATGAAGGCAGAAAGAGCGATTTCAAGATGCAAGACAACCACTAGTAATTTGGTTGAATTGGTTAATAATACTCTTTACTTGTCTAACATGATTTCCCAATGTACTCTAGGCCAATTAACAGCAACGAAGATATTGGAGCAGTCATGTTACCCAGAGCTGGAGAAAAATGGAAGGTTAATTGCGGGGATTAACAGCTTGACATGGGATGCCTATTGGTTCTTTTTAGTGAAGCTACATAGCCAGAGAGCCGCCCTCAAATGCCTCACAGATGCGATCGGGTATATTATCCCCGATATTCAAGATGCCACCTTTGCTGCCCAACTCAGTTCGTGCCTCAACAGACCACCCGAAGTGGAGCCAATGCTTGCGATAAACCAGCTCAGGTTTAAAGGAAAACAGCCTGAGTGATGATTCACATCGCCGACTGCCAGATCGCTGCCAAAATGATAGATATTATTAATTGATACCAATTAAGTAGGATTTTATTTTCATAGAGTTTTAGTTTAGTAGTATTTATAGACCCTTTCATGCATTTAGAAAGGGTCGCAAAGTTTTGTATATGAATTAAACCCTGAAGTTGCACTATTGTACTTCAGGGATATTCTTTTATGAAACTGGACCAATCATTCTGATTTTGATAAGGAAGCTTTTATACAAATGTGCACTACTGTCTTTGTTTGAAAGCATTTCTGCGTTGAAGGAATAATTTCAAATAGCGATTGATATTGGGATTGATTAGCAGCTCATATGGTACTATTATCTATGTCTGGACTCATTCTTGTTATTTGTATTGTCATTTGATCGCTCTTGCTATTATCGCATATATATATATATGTGTTTTAACAGCATCCTTTATGCATTCCACTATTGACTGTTTATGGTATGTTTTTCTTTCAATCATGTATGTATCGATGATATAAATGATAAGTGCAGTAATCTTGTGTTAATCACTTTGTTTAACTATTTAGATGAAGTAATCTTTGAATGAATGAATATCTATGTTTATTTTACAGAGTCATCTACATGCCTGTCAATAGATAAAGATCATCAAACGCTACATTTACAAAGAATAATTGTTCCCGGGATTAGTATTAGTTCTCTTATTTTGTTGATAGATTAATTTATTTGCCTATCATTAGAACAGACAACCCATCACTCATCCACCCCTTTTTATTCATTATTGGGAAACTGGTCCCATTATATCCAGTCGAAGCCACCATCCCAAATGGAAAAGGAGCTGTATTAAGGTCCAGACCGGGTGGTTATCCCCCAATGTTGTTGCAGCGATTTTCGAGGCATCAACATTTCTGGCGCTAGAAGGAGGACCATCCGCTATGAATGGTGAGTAAGCCAAAACCTACAGACCATTCAAAGAGTAACTCACCCTCCACCCCTCCTCGGACCTCTCGTTTGTACCCTGAATCATCAGTATCCAGACGAGACGAGGAAGAATCAACCACTACTGCTCAACTTCATCATACTTCAGAACACTTAATTCCGGAGTCCCCTGAAGTTCAATCTATCATCCAAAAACTTCAAGGCTTCTCGATTTCACCTCCTAGATCTGAAGTATCACAAGGCAGTCAAACTTCACAATTCCACTTACCTCCTCACCTTACCAGACTTCAAAGAAAAAAACTAGGTATTGAACCACCTGAGTTTCCTTTGCCCGAAAGGAAAAGGATTAAAAAGAGCATTGAAGGTTCTGGTAGTGAAACCTTTTCTCCATCATCTTCCATTTCATCATCACCTGTGTAAATTCAAACACGCACTTCACCATTACATATTGTTGTTCACCAAGGGACTTCACCTCCAACATCACAATCCTTTCAATCTTCATTTCCGCCTCCTCCCCAAGCACCTGGAACACCACGGGCGATCGCTGGTACTCCTAAAATGGCTCAAAGACCATGGAGAAGTCCTGGTGCAGTCACCATGCCTGCGCCTTTACATCCATTACCCGATTTTCCCGAAAAATGGTTACTAAAGTTCAATCCAGATGCTGGAACGTCCGCAGAAGAACACATAAATAATTTTATGTTGTCAGTGAATTTAAAGGGAGTAACAGAAGAAGATGTTGTAGTCAGATTGTTCCCTTATACATTACAAGGATCAGTAGGATCCTGGTATTTTTCCTTACCTGCTGGATCCATCACCAGTTGGAATATCTTTCAGGAATAGTTTCTTACCAAATATGGCGATGATAGATCCTTGGCTACACTCGTCCATGACCTTTCCAATCTAAGGATCGAGTCAAGAGAACCCATTAAGGATTTTAACTCTCGATTTAACAAACTCTTGAACAAAATCCCTACCGATGATAAGCCACGTGAACAAGTTAGAAGTGAGTGGTATATTACAGCCTTACCCTCAAGCATAGCCATTTTTGTGGATAGGGCTAAACAGCCTACATTGGCCGAAAACATGAAAGAAGCCCTCGCTGTTAAAAAAAGTGTAATCGCCTTGGAAAAGAAAACTGCTCTAGAGGAACGAAAATCCAAAAAAGTGTCCTTTAATGATGATTCAAAGAAAAATATCACTAAGGATCCATACGACATGGAGGGCCTTCAAAAAGTCCTTAAAACCATGTCAAACGAAATGGTTGAGATTAAGAAACAAGTAGCAGAGTCCTCAACAAAGAAACCTTATAGGAATTTCAAAAAACCTAAGTCCAAGCCTCCAAATGTCATATCCTATGCAGATTCGGATCCTGGGGAAGAAGAAGAAGAAACAATTACACCCTCCGACGAATTAGAAGAAGAGGAAGTCGTTGAATGCCACGGAATGTGGGACTTTATACTCCCTAATTCCGATATTGACGCTGAGCAGGAAGCCTTTCCCATGACTACAAGGAGTAAAGCTACTCCTGAGCCTGCTCAAGCCAATCCAAAGAAAAGGATTGCTGGTACCAATACTACAAAAGAAAAGGTGCCCACAAGGAAGCCAACCACAACAGTATCTTAGAATTAGCCGTCATCCTCCAATATACCTTCGTCATCTAAGACATTGGTAGTATCTGATTCGATGGACTATAATATTGTTGATGACATGAAGAAAACTAAGGCAAACATCAGCATGTTTGAACTTAGTAAATTAAAACATCAACAAAAATTACTTCTCAAAGAACTTAATGCAGTTCCTTCTTCACCTCTTCCCAGTACTAAAGCTGCAAGCGATTCAGGACAACCACCTTCTGGTAGAGTTGAGGAAACTGATACAATTCTGATTGGAAATAGATCAAATTCCCATACTCCTCCTTTCCTCTTAACCCTAAAAAATCATTTTTCACTCTTGATCAAGGCAAACTCCTAGGCTTTATTGTTTCTAAAGATGGCATTTATATTGATCTGGACAGGATTAAAGAAATCTCTGAAATCCCATTTCCTCACAATAAGAAATCCATGCAGTCATTTTTAGGCCAAATAAATTTTGTTAAGAGATTCGTTCCAGACTTTTCTCAAATCATTTTGCCACTTCAAACTATGATTAAGAAAAATTAAGTCTTTAAATGGGGATTGACAGAAAAGGAAGCGTTTGAATTAATCAAACAATCAATAATCAATGCCCCCGCTTTAAATACTCCTAATTTTTCTAATCATTTTACATTGTATACCATCGCATCCAATTTCCCTTATGCTACAGTACTCACATAGATCAAAAATCACAATCTGGAAGCACCCATTTCATTCTATAGTTCAAATCTTCAGGGTGTTGAACTAAACTACTCCGAAGTAGAAAAACAAGCCTTTGCTATATATAAAGCTGTTAAACATTACAGACCCTTCCTTTTAAAATCCCATACAAAATTTATAGTTCCTTTCCCTTCAGTAAGGCAACTATTAATCCATAGAGAATTGGGAGAAAGAAGGGCAAACTAGGTAACAACACTTCAAGAATACGACCTAGAAATTAAACCAACAAAGATTGTTAGAGGCCAAGGTTTTTGCAGGTTGTTGGCAGGAGCATCCAACATTCCAGAATCAGGTGATACAGATCAATTCGAAGAGATCAACCAGATAAGTATCGTTGACTCTGAATCACAATATGTTGATTTAATATTTTATTTGAAAAATGGATTTGCACCTCCCAACCTATCTTACAAAAGCAGAAGGGCCATAAGATTGAAAGCAAAAAATTTTACCATTATTGATGATGTGCTTTTTAGGCAAAATTATGATTCAATTTTATTGAGATGCCTTGAAAAACCTGAAGCACAAAAGGTTTTTCAGGAATTACATGATGGACCGGTAGGAGGACACTTTGGAGCTGATACAATAGCTCACAAATTCATCCATATTGGATACTATTGGCCCACTCTGTTTAGAGATGCTCATGAATATGTAAGGAAATGCCGAAATTTCCAGACTTTAGTGGAAGACAAAGGAAATCAGCCTTCCCTTTGCAACCAGTCAACATTGAACAACCATTTGAGCAATGGGGATTGGACATCATTGGAGAAATTACCCCACATTCTTCCAAACATCATAAGTATATCCTTACCGCTACTAATTACTTTACCAGGTGGTTTGAAGTGATTCCTTTAAAGAAAACAAATTCTGAAGCTATTATTGAATTCATAGACCAATTCATGATTACCAGGTTTAGTGTCCCGAATGCTCTTGTTTTTGACAATGCATCTTGCTTTTCAGGAAATGCTATGTTTGATTTCACAATTAAAAGAGGATTTAAACTCAAATATTCTGCTAATTATTATCCCCAGGGCAATGGTTTAGCAGAATCTGCAAAAAAAAATCTGATTAAAATTATTAAGCGAACTATCGAACATAATCATAAGAACTAGCACAAATCTTTGATATTTGCATTATGGGCTGATAGGATAACACAAAAAGCTTCTATAGGTTCTTCTCTGTTTAAACTTCTGTATGGAAAAGAAGCAGTGCTACCAACAAATCTTGTCCTCCCTTCTCTAGCCCTAGTTCAATTTATTGAAGAAAGTCCTTCTTCTTCTTTATAACTTAGACATGACCAAATTCTAAAATTAGAAGAAGAAAGAGAAAAAGCCAAAATCATTCATGCGAAACATCAGCAGATCATCAAGTCATCATTTGATTCACTTTCATCCGGTTCGAAACAATTTCAAGTCAGTGATTTAGTTCTAAAATGGGACAAAGCCCATGAAGATAAGGGAAAATACACCAAGTTTCAAAAGATGAGGCTTGGACCATTTCAGATCTGTGAAAAGATAGGCCATTCGACCTTCATATTACAAGATTTATCAGGGTTGAGAGATTCTCTTCCTGTTAATGGCCTTATCTTAAAGAAATTCTTCAATTGAGGAGGCAACCCCTTCTCCTTTTTAAACAACATTTTTGTAGTTTGTAGGAGCATTAGAAAATAAAGTTGTGAGGTATCTTCCATTGACCTTTGTTGTACTTAAAGAGTTGCTTAAAACAAGTAGTGTGATATTTACTTTTAATATAATAGAAGTCTTAAACAAAAGGGATGATTTCTAGGAAATAGATATAATTGCATTCTGAAACTACATTACAATCTTAGTGAACCTCTCTCAAAGTTTATAAATATTGTAAATCTTTTTAGATTTTCAAATTGGTCACAGAAAGGTTATCAATATCAAAATAGAAACCAATCCAATTTCAGCATCTCCAACTCTTACCTTGTCATCCATTTACTCTTAAGGAGGAAATTGTTTATCCCACTCACCAAATCTTCTGATTACTCAGAATGTAATTCCAAGAATACCGGATAAAAAAGATAAGAGGTCTTATTACAAGCCTGCTTACCATGTTCATAGGGAAATAGTTTAGCCGACATTGCTAATACTGCATACCAAACAGGGTAATGGCTTCAATTGTAAGACAAGGGGTCTCATCACGAGCCAGCTTGTTCGGTTAGATTACTACCAGTGAATGGAATTGTCACTTAGCTGGCCACCAAACCAGGGAAATGGCTTTTTATCTTACAAAAATAACAGAAAAGAGAAAAGAAATACAAAATTTGAAAAACATGTTTTGAATTCATTATGTTAATCATAATCTAAGGTGAATGGGACAATAGACAATGACATGGTTAAAAGGTATCCCTGCCGAAACTATGAACGTTTGCTGGCAACAGAGGCTCTACCTATGACAAAGGAGTTAATTTTAAAAGCTGATTTGGAAAAGTTTTCTGTTTTATCATTATCAACCAATAGAGGCGAATTTAAAGTCTAGAATGTATCTAATTTTAAACAAGAGAGGGAATTAGCAAAGAAAGTTTTATTTTGTCTGGAATGCAACTATACCTAGTTATATTAGAATTTTCCCATTTGATAAAATTTCTATTTTGAAAAAGTTTAAGTATTTCCTTACTTTTCAGAGATAACTGCTTCTTCCATCGAATCGCCAATTGTTGTGCCCTACAACAACCCCCCATTTCATATCATTATTATACCAAAACTATAATATGAAATGGGTCCCTTTTTAATTTTGATTTTAATTGGTATCAACTTAGTTTTATTCAAAAAGGTTCGAAAAAATAAAATAAAGCATTACCAAAAAACTTTTTTGAATAAACCAATCAAAAGCCTTACACATAAATGATTAATCTTTTGTCATTGCGATAAAGCGATCGCAAGATCGCATATCGCGATGGCAAAGGAAACTCAACTTAAGGACCCATTGGTTTTCTCCGATGCGAAATCGCAATCAGATATCGGCGATAATGAACTAGCGCAATAAAGCTCCCTTTTGCTCTGATGCGATGCGATATCGCTATCAGCAATCAGCGATTATACTATGCATGCTTTTAAACTGCCCCACTCGCTACTCCCGACGCGATGCGATATCGCTATCGGCGATCAGGGATTGCAAATGGAACCAATATAACAATTTATGATTTCCCCCGATGCCCAATTGCGATAAAGCCAAAAAGCGCAGATTTCAAAGGAAATCTTAAAGCGGGTTTAATACGATTTGTTCGTATTTAAGACCTTATCTTCCGAAGAGCCATTCATCCGCGCTTAACCGCCAAAACACCCAAGGCACGCTTCAAATAAATCATTCGGCCATTAATTGAATTGACGGGCATTGATAGGATTGACAGGTCTTAATGGCCATTTAATGAAACAGTAGGCCTCAGATCGTTTTACAGATTGTATTCGAGGCCACCTTAAGTTAATCGTTCGCCATGCATTCATCGATATATATCTCAATCATATTTGATTTGCGCTATCATTTTCTGTGTTTCGTTCATTGTCATTTCTGTGCAGAATTCTTCCAAAGTAACAGATTCAAGCAGAATGGGAAAAAAGTCCAAGAAAACTAAAATGGCTTCCGCTTCGCCGGCCACCGGGCAACCTGTCGTCGATCCAAGTACTAAAAAGAAAGGGCTAATGTCAGACACTACATGCCTAGGACTTGTCAGAACAACTTGGCAAGGCACCTATAATCTGATCGAAGCCGAAGAGCCAAGGGTGACAACAATACAAGTCTCAGCTGACAGCACTTGCAAATCTGAGGCTAATCTAAGCGATTTAGCTAACTCTTTTCTTCATCGAATAGCGGCTCGGGAGCAAATCCTCCCATATACAAATGTAGTTAGATGGGCGATTCAAGAAATCCCAATTACCGACAGAACTTTCAGCACCACAGATGGGAGAATTTTCGGTTCCTTTCAAGCCGAGGATTTAAGGCAAATGTATCATTTACCGGTGGCAGAGAAGAAATATAACACGGCATTTCTGGAGAAATTCCGAGCTGAGAATGAGACTGAATCCGAAACCATTTGGGGTTGGAGACAAAATCCAGCAAAGCACAAGCACGAATCTTCGGGTAAGTACTCGGTCGATTCTCTATGCTCTCCTTATTTCTATGTTGGGATAATGATGTGCAGGTTGTGGGGATTACATTATTCTGCCAATTTTACCATAGAAATGGTCCCCTTAATGGAGGCGACATGTAGTGGTGAAATAATGGATTCGGCAGATATACTGTCCGATAAGTTAGCATCCACAATTCTTGAGTTTAGATTCAACTCCCGCATCACTGAAAGGTTCATTCCCCCATTTTACTACAGCGCCTATATATTAGATGTCCTGTGTTTTAATTCTGAATTTCCTGTGCTTGGATGGAGGTGGACGTCACACGACCCCACACCCGTTCACATATACCATCAAAAGTTGTGGAAGACCAACTACAAACACCATTTGTATCAAATCTGCAACGGCTTCATGTTGCCCATTCATTATTCTATTTTCAATAAGCCTGCCCCTAAGATTTCCTACCACGCAGGGATTGATTTAACATCCATAGGAAGTTGGTTCGGGGAGGAAAATTTCACTTATATCAGAGTTTTTGGCAGTCAAGCCAAGCCCCACGTTCTTCCTCTATACATCCCTGATAAACTATTGGCCAGAGAAATAGCCTATCAGATCATCTCCGATGGGGTTACACAAACTCTGAAGAAAGTTAAAAAGCACGTCTGACCCTCTTTTCCTTTGAGAATTGGTATCTACACTCTGCATGATTTCAAACATGTAGAGAAAGAAGCTGAGAAAATAAACTCATTAACCCTGGCAACTCTACCGAGCAGGCGATTTGATCCAAACAAAGTCACCTATAATGCACTTGAACAGGCCAAATTGGCCAAGTTTGAGCATAAAGAAGACAGATTTGATGACTTGTTCGCATCGGCCGAGTCAATATATCAAGTTAAATCACTCGCCATACTTGAATACAATGATGAGGGACTAGTTGAATTCAACAGACTTAGAGAGCAGATGTTGCAAACTCTGCCTCTAGATCTGTTAGCGACGACTCCAACAACAGAATCAAGAGAGCCTGAGCAGCGACTTGATAAAGAACCTCCTGTTACATCAAAGAAACAGGAGGAAGTGCATGAGAAAAGACAAGAAGAGACCCAGGAAAAAGAGCAAGAACGGAGCAGTTTAAATACAAATGAAGATACACAGATTGATTCGAAATTTCTCTAGGAATGGCAGCAATTTAATTCGATTATCGGCAATCTGGAATGCTCTAAAGATGAAGAGACTTAAAAAGAGGTCAATACACAAGAGGTGACTTCAAAGCAGGTTTCAGGTGAAACCAACGACCCACCCAAATCAAAAGAAGTGGAAATAATCCCAAAGGATCCTTCCAGTGAAGTCATTTTGTAGATTGAAGAGATTCCTCCTTTGGATGTCTTCTATAGCCCAAGGCATAAAGCTGTTGTGAAATGACAGAGGAAGAGGAGAAGGACTAATCAACCTTATTTATTCCCAGAACAAACAGTAACCGACAATGTGCTATGGAAAGAGGAATTTGACCCCTCTGATGATTTGACAAAGCTATCGCAATATGCTGGAGCTTATTTTGTGGCGACAATAGACAAAGCATCTGAGGTGAGCAGTTTATTGAAGACAAAAGATCAGGATATCTTTTCGCTACAGGCACAATTATCGAAAGCGCAGCAAAAGGCAGAGCAAGCAGAACAACAATTGCTAGTACAGCAACAAATAAACAATCAGCTGACTAAACAATTGCAGGAAGAAAAACGGAGGATTGACGACAGTGCAGTCCAAGAGAAAAAAGAGCTATCGGAGGCATTGGCACAACTAAAAGCATCAAATGAGAAAATGCTGAAATCCAAAGATGAGCATATTTCTCAATTATCAGCTCAACTTGAGCAAACAAAGAAGGTCCCACAGATAGATGAGTTTAAAGTAGAGGCATTTCAATTAAACAAAGGATTGATAAATAAGATGAAGCTTTTGCGTCAGAAAATCACCCAGGCAGAACCATTATGCGATTCAGCGGCATCCATAAGTGAAAAAGTAGAAAAGGCAAGGACAGATTTGGATCAAGCCGAAGAAACATTGACAAATTTTCTGGAGTGGAAAGATTTCGATCAGGGACAGGCAGTTAACCTACCAAGGATTCTAGAATCACACAAAGAAATATTATTTACAGAATGGCAATATCAATTAATGAAGGTAGAAAGAGCGATTTCAAGATGCAAGACAACCACTAGTAATTTGGTTGAATTGGTTAATAATACTCTTTACTTGTCTAACATGATTTCTCAATGTACTCCAGGCCAATTAAAAACAACGAAGATATTGGAGCAGTCATGTTACCCAGAGCTGGAGAAAAATGGAGGGTTAATTGTGGGGATTAACAACTTGACATGGGATGCCTATTGGTTCTTTTTAGTGAAGCCGCACAGCCAGAGAGCCGCCCTCAAATGCCTCACAGATGCGATCGGGTATATTATCCCCGATATTCAGGATGCCACCTTTTCTACCCAACTCAGTTCGCGCCTCAACAGACCACCCGAAGTGGATCCAATGCTTGCGATAAGCCAGCTCAGGTTTAAAGGCAAACAACCTGAGTGATGATTCACATCGCCGACTGGCAGATCACTGCCAAAATGATAGATATTATTAATTGATACCAATTAAGTAGGATTTTGTTTTCATAGATTTTTAGTTTAGTAGTATTTATAGACCCTTTCCTGCATTTAGAAAGGGTCATAATGTTTTGTATATGACTTAAACCCTGAAGTTGCACTATTGTACTTCAGGGATATTCTTTTATGAAATTGGACCAATCATTCTGATTTTGATAAGGAAGCTTTTATACAAATGTGCACTACTGTCTTTGTTTGAAAGCATTTCTGCGTTGAAGGAAGAATTTCAAATAGCGATTGATATTGGGATTGATTAGCAGCTCATATGGTACTATTATCTATGTTTGGACTCATTCTTGTTATATGAATTGTCATTTGATCGCTCTTGCTATTATCACACATATATATATATGTGTTTTAACAGCATCCTTTATGAATTCCACTATTGGCTGTTTATGGTATGCTTTTCTTTCAATCATGTATGTATCGATGATATAAATGATAAGTGCAGTAATCTTGTGTTAATCACTTTGTTTAACTATTTAGATGAAGTAATCTTTGTATGAATTAATATCTATGTTTATTTTATAGAGTCATCTACATGCCTGTCAATAGATAAAGATCATCAAATGCTGCATTTACAAAGAATAATTGTGCTCGGGATTAGTATTAGTTCTCTTATTTTGTTGATAGATTAAGTTATTCGCCTATCATTAGAACAGACAACCCATCACTCATCCACCCCTTTTTATTCATTATTGGGAAACTGGTCCCATTATATCTAGTCGAAGCCACCATCCCAAATGGAAAAGGAGCTATATTAAGATCTGGACCGGGTGGTTATCCCCCAATGTTGTTGCAGAGATTTTCAAGGCATCAACAGGACCCTAACACAATCGAGAATCTCTTCATCGGAATTGAGTGTTCCCCTGAAGAAATTCAAAATTACACCGACCTGTTTAAAGAATTTCGGGATGTATTTTCTTTGTCTTATGAGGAAATGCCTGGCATTGACCCATCTATAGTTCAACATGATATCAAGACATACGAAAACGCCAAACCTGTTCGTCAGAGGCTTCGGCCGGTCAACCCTAGGAAAGCAACAACTATCAAAGCGGAAGTGGAGAAGCTGCTAAAGGCGGGTTTCATATACCCTGTTCCTCTCAGTGATTGGGTTTCTAACCCAGTTCTTGTAGATGAAAAGCAAGGAACAATCTGAGTATGCATCGATTTTAGGGACCTAAACAAGGCTTGTCCTAAGGACAATTACCGCACGCCATTTATTGATCAGATTATCGACGAGTGTGCGGGTAATGAGATTTTTTCCTTCATGGATGTATTCTCTGGTTATAATCAAATTTCTATCCATCCTGAAGACCAACATAAGATGGCCTTCATATGTCCCTGGGGTAGCTTTGGAAAGATGCCTTTTGGTCTTAAAAATGATGGAGCTACCTTTCAGCGAGCCATGTCTTATGCTTTCCACGACATCAAGCATGTCATAGAAGCATATTTAGATGATCTCACTGCTCGTTCTCAAAAGAGAACTGATCACCCTAGCCACCTTTGAATGGTTTTCAAACGATGCCGTTTTTATAAAATCCGGTTGAATCCCAACAAGTGCATTTTCGCGGTTACATCTGGTCGGTTGTTAGGGTTCATTGTGTCAAATGAGGCGATTCGCGTTGATCCCTTCAAGGTTAAGGCAATAGTGCGGTTGCCTCCCCCGTCCTCAATTTGCCAACTTCAGAGTCTTCAAGGGAAGGCTAATTTCTTATGGCAGTTTATAGCAAACTATGCTGAGATCACTAAAGGGTTCATGCGGTTGTTACAAAAAGGAGTTCCATTTGTATGGGACGACTTTGCACAACGAATGTTTGATGCTTTGAAAAAAGCATTAGTCTCTACCTCGCTTTTGAGTCCACCGGATTATGGCAGAGACTTCCTTTTATATCTCGCGGCAGCAGAATCAACCATTGGTATGGTTCTGGTTCAGGAGGACGATGCTCTCACCGAGCACGTGATTTATTATTTGAGCCGAGGCTTTATTGGCCCAGAACTTCTCTATTCTTCGGTAGAGAAATTGGCCTTGGCAGCTATTCATGCTGTCCAGCGGCTCCGTCATTACATCTTGCTACGCAAAACTTTTGTCTTACCGGCGATCAATCCATTTCAATTTGTCCTCAGTAGGCGAGTGATTCGGGGCAAATATAATATATGGATAGTCATCCTGCAAGAATTCGATCTCGAATTCTTGTCAGCCAAGTCCAAGAAATCCATGGTTTTTGCTGAGCTAATTTATGAGATTCCTTGTGGAGAGGATACGGTTTATGAGGAAAGTTTTCCCGATGAACATTTATTCCTCATCTCTTCACTCGACCCTTGGTATGGAGATATCATTGTGTATCTCCAGACTTCGAAGTTTCCCTCACTTTTTCCAAGGATGAACGTCGTAAATTACGTCACCTGGCCAAGAACTATGTTATCATTGGTGATACCTTATACCGTCGAGGGGTTGATTCAATCCTTCGGCGCTGTTTAACCTTGGAAGAAGCAGAGTTTGTGCTTAATGATTGCCACAGTGGAGCTTGTGGTGGTCATCTATCAGAGCTTGCTACAACCCAGTGCATCTTACGTGCCTGCTATTTTTGGCCTTCACTTTTTAAAGATTGTGTGGAAGCGGTCAAACGTTGCCACCCTTACCAGATCTTTACTCGAAAGATGCGTGTTCATCCAACTCCTCTTTTTCCCATTGTCACTGTTGGTCCTTTTACTAAGTGGGGTATTGATTTTACAACTTGTAATCCGCCTTCAATAGCGAATCACAAGTACATTATTGTGGCTGTAGACTGTTAGCCTCCTGTTGCAGCAAGTTACTCATATTTCATGATTGAAATTTTTTACAGGCCAAATATGTCATACTTTGCATGCTGCAATGTTCCATATTTGCTTAACACTCTCCAAGCGAAGAAGGCTACTAGAGTTTATTTAATTGCCTTCCAAATTTTTGAGAAGTTATCCTGGTATCGCCAATTTTCAGTGAAAGGGAGGTCCAAACAACTTAATATTGGTCTCCCTAGGTTTAAATTTCCTGTTTTAGAATATAGAGAATGTAAATCTGTCCAAACAGCTTAATCTTGGCATATTCTTAGATAGGTAGAGAGTCAAAGGAGCCCAACAGCTTAATCTGGGCCCTCGGATGAAATAAGGGTAGTCTGTAGATAGGAAAGCATGAAAAGAAAAAATAGAATGATGGGTCTGCAAGTCTAAGTGCACCCAAATCAAAAGAAGAAAAAATGTTAGGTAAGTAGGATGGTAGGTAGTTTTGGGGTTGTTGAATCTTAATTGCTGATCAGTTCCAGATTTCCAGGCGTCATCTTTACTCAGGACACAATCAGCAGGCAGTTCTATGGGAGAAGCTCAAAAACAGGTATAACTAACTCCCTTTCTCCATTTTCCCCCCAATCATTAACTAACTTCCCCAAAAGAGGTCAAGATCTACTTGATACCTCTTAAGTTTCATCATTTTCATAGCATTTGCTTGGGTAAAGATCTGCTTTACTCAAAGTTGTTCCATACTCTCTTCGAAAAAGGTTTTATCCCCTTGTAACAGCCTAAGGTCCCTGAACTTAGCGTTACCATCTCCATATTAACTACTAACATTATTATTTAGCTCCCTTATATTTTCCCATCCCCCTACTAATATTATGTAAATCACCCCTATGTAAAAAACCCCCCTGTGAAAAAAACCATAAGTACCCCCAGGAATTGCTCAGTTTACCTGAAACTTAGCAAGAACCCTCATGTTGCCCCTTCAAACCATCTTCCAAATACAATGGACTCCTTCCAGAGTATAAAACCCCTTTTCAGGTTATCAGACTACTTCCGAAGCCTCAAACGCCTTTCGCACCCACTTACTTACTCCTTCCGACTGCAACAAACCCCTGCTGACTTCCTTAACACTCCGCAGACCATATAAAGCCAGATCGCATCGCAAGATCACAGTATCCTCTCCATGCAAGTTATGACCCATCCGTCGCCACCCGACGCGATATCGCGAAATCAACAATCGGCGGTCGCAAGCGCCAAATGTCCAATTGAACTACCTTCCTGTTCCCCGCCGATGCGATATTGCGATCGAATCAAAGAAGTTCATTGCATCGCCTTCAGTATCAGCACCTCGCCATATCACTTCTGTACTAGGGACCCACCGCAGGCTGACGTCATCTACTGTACTGCTGACGTCATGCTGACGTTAGCAGCCACAAAGCCAAAAATTCACGCAGGAAGAGAAATTGCACTTTGGAGCTCCAGAACAAGAAACAGAGGCATATCGCTACGGGAAATAGGCCGTTTTGGGAAATCTTTGGGGAATATTTTGATTCCTTGGCTCATTGTGCGCCGAAAAAGCCCAAAAATCGCCCGATCGTGCCAAATTGATTCGGTTTAAAGATAGCAGAGGACTAATGATAGAGTTTAAAGTATATCAGATCAAATCATCAGCTAGCAAGCGTGTCAAAGAGTATCAGTAGGCGGCGGAAGCCATCAATGTAGTGGCAAAGAGTATTAGTGAAAATCTTAAGCAGCGTCCCGAAGCAGGAGAACATTTAATACCTTCCAGCAGAGTCAAAAAAAGAAGGTGAAGCCACTCAAAGCCCTCAAATCATAATCATTGCACATTTAACTCGCACTAGAGCAAAACTACGGATCCTGAAGCACAATCATTCCAGCAGCACTGCATCAAGCCTCCAAGGGCCACATTGTAGTCTTTTCTGATTCAGCTGCCTCTAGCGCAGCCAAAAGGACTCACCTGCATTTAATTCCAGCAACACTTAGATTTTTGAAGAGCTTTTCTAGCGGACCTGTTTAGGTCAAATGTAATGAATGTCTTTCCGATATTTTTCTTATATATACCACCCTAAACAATGTAGTGAGGGGTTGGTTGGTTGGTAGGCTGGTTAGTTAGTAAGTCGAATACATTGCTTAATTTTCTTCCCAGCATTTTCTCCAAGTAGAGACCCGCACTGTAACTATCATACTTTCTATAATCAAAGATTGCTGAAAGCTTGGATTTTGAAACTGCTTGATGTGTTCAATTGGCCAAGGAGTGATTACGGAATACCTGTGCTTCTACATGATTCAATAAGTGTTTCTCTCCTCTGTTAACTTTCATGTTTTTACCATCGTTCCAACTTCTAAATTGCAGGAAAAAAGAATAGCTTAAGATTTGTTTCACTACACCTTAAGTTCAATTTCTACACTTTTCTATGTTTTCATCAGAAATAGCTATGAGCATATATACTTAAATGATCTTGTTTACGCTGTTTCTTACACATATGAATGATAATTTAGGGATTCTTAACTGCTCCTAGATCACCATTCATCCATTTCTCCTCTTTTTCAGTATGATGAAATGATTCTCCTTTGCCTTTCATCTCTGATTTTCATTCCATCCTTTCTGTAGATTGATAATTGTATCCTGTGTGGCTATCCCGCTCCATAATCCTCTTGTGACCAAGAAAACATAGTAGCAAGCCTTAATCCATGACTCCACACCCAATGGTTTGAAACTTATCACATCTTACCTTGCCTCTTTGCTTGAGATTCCTACCTTCCATCCAAACACAAACAAAAAACCCCTGAGCCAAAAGCTAGCCTAAGATCATCAACAAAGTTGAATCATTATAGAGAGAGCCCTCTCTGATTGCAGGTGGGCTAGAACCTACAATCCAAAGATTGGTTTGTGGTTACCTCGGCCGTATCCCTATAAGGAGCCTAGGGACAACCTGAGCGATAACATAGACTACTTTACGAAGTGGGCCGAAGCCATGCCCACTTATAAAAACGATAGTGACACAGCAACTTTGTTTCTCTTCAATCAGGTTATCTCAAGATTCGGTGTCCCGAGAGAGATTGTCACTGATCATGGCAGTCACTTCCAGAATCAACTCATGTCTAAATTGGCCCTTAAATTAGGTTTCTGTCAAGAGCATTTGTCTCGTTATTATCCTTAGGCCAATGGACAGGTCGAGGCAGTCAATAAAACTCTTAAGACGATACTCCAATGGACAATCGACAAAAATCGGTCCAATTGGCACGTTATGTTGTATTCGGCTCTTTGGGCATACCGGACCTCCGTAAAGACTACTACTAGTTTTGCGCCTTTTTAGTTAGTTTACGGGATGGAATCTATCTTTCCAATTGAATGTGAAATTCCGTCCCTCAAGTTAGCTATAGAGCTCCTTCCAAAGACTTCGAGTCTCGAAGAGTGCCTCCTTCACTTGGAACATCTCGATGAGCAGCATCGAGATGCCGCCACGATGAATGAGGCCCATAAGAAAAGGGTAAAAACGCAGTATGATAAATCTATCCGTCCTCGAGTCTTTTCTGAAGGCGACCTTGTCTTGGTCTATGACCAAGATAAAGACGCCTTGGGGGCAGGCAAGTTTAAGCCCATGTGGTACGGTCCTTTCATTATTAAAGGTGTGTTAGAAAAAGGGTCGTATGAGTTAGTCGACTTTGAAGGAAACAAGCTGGCAGAGTCCCGAAACGGGCTCCACCTAAAGAAGTACTTTGCTTAAGTAGAAATTAGGCAATGTCTTCTTTGTATATTATGTATATTTGTACATACACTATCGAGAGCTTCGTGATGTCAACACTTTTTGGTCTGCTGTTGCAGGTGTTGATGGATGACTTGGTCTATTTCGGGTTCGCCGATGGTGCTAGTCGGCACACTCGGAATCTCGCTTCCGCAGCTTGGGTACTCTATTATCCAACTGGTCAATTGATGGTATCAAGAGGTGTATGCATCGGTCCTGCTTCAAATAACATGGCTGAGTATACTGCCGTTATTAATTTACTATCCGAGGGAATCTCTTATGGGATCGACTCATTAGTAGTGTATCTCAATTCTCAATTGATAGTGTCTCAATTAAATAACATTTATCGGGTAAGGGATCCATGTTTATATCGCCAGTATTTAAGAGTGAGATTGCTGCAAAGATCATTTATTTACATTAATTATTTGCACATTCCAAGATCTCATAATTGGTTAGCTGATTCTATCGCTAATCAAGCATTAGACTGGCACATCAATCATTCATCATAAAATCAAAGCATCAAAATGTCAAACTGTATATATATATATCATCATAAAAGTATCTCGAGTGTACTATGTCGTCCAAAAAATACACAAAATTGGGACTCAAATCCCCATAATCATATCCGGCATATCTAACGCTCCGGCTCAGGATGAGTGGCCAAGTAGTTAGCTATCGCGTTGGCTACACGTTGAAAAGTGCGAACCCAGTCACGTGGCATGCCAACCACATGACGCTGCATATCCTCTGGAAGATCCTCTATAGCAGCCATCGGTACTCGAAAGCTCAGTCTAGTCAGGTGTCACTGGACGTTGTGTAGAGTCTGTTTCGTCTCAGCAGCCGCCTCTTCGGCTCCTCGGCCGCGTCGTCTGTGCCGTGGGAGTCCATCTAGTCGTACTGGCCAAATGTCTGGATCATGATCATCATATTAGTCATTTGAATCTCATCAAAGATATTTTTCAAAATGCATCATTATATTTGAAAAATCCAAAAAAATCATAAAATAAAAAATTCTTACCGATCTCGCCCCACACTGCATCTGGCAGTAAAGCTAGGTCAGGATCTCCTCAGAAGTCTAGCCCGGCATAGGGGTAGTCGTCTACGACAATGATCTGCTGATCCCACCAGGTGAAGAAATCATCGTCAAATGCAGTCCTAGGAACCTCCCCACCCCCCAGACGTTTCATTAGATCATCCCACCGGCCCATGCGTGGATCGCATGGGGTGCTGATGGAAACTGCTACCCTAGGGCGGAGTGCAGGAATCCTCTCGAAGAAAAAGGTGCACAAGATAGTCCCGTAGCTGAAGTTTTTGGTCTGTCCCCTTTTAATGGAAGTAAGCTGGCTCTTCATGCTGGCCAGAAGAGGAGTACACCAGTCAAACACTGTGGTGAGACAATCCATTGCCACGCTCATCTTGAGTCATGATGCCTGATGCAGATGATCCATTCACTCGAGCTATAGTGAACAGGATGATCCTTAGTGATAAGCTCTCCACGTGTGCAATGGAGATCTGGCTCCCAACTTTCTTGGGATGTCCTGGGCAATATATCTGTACATAGTCCTCTATAGTGAGGCTACTCCGTGTCCTACCCCGAGACTGTACTACCTCTCCCCTTCGGGAAAGGCCCGTGATAAAATATATGTCCTCCACTTCCACTCTGAGTGGCATCTGATCAATCATGAAGGCTTCCTCATCGACATTCAATAGTCAATGAGCATTTCAAGCAGTCGCACATTGGCTTTCATGTTCGGCAGTTTGAAGAATTTGAGCAAGCCGCATCCTTGTAAAGCATCCAAGGCTTGAGGATCATTCATAACCTCATTATAAACCACTGCATGTTCCCTTTCATGCCATGTGATTGGCATCCTGAGAAGAAATTGAAGTTTCAACCGTTAGTTTTCATTTAAATTAGCTCACGGTGTATACGCGGGTTACTGTATACACAGTCACGTATAGGGCCCGCATGTACGCGGGTTTCATATTATCAATCCGCGTATACGCTGCGGAAAAATTTTGATCAATAGTTCAACGGTGAAACATCAATGGAAAATCTTAAAACTAGTCACAATGAATTGCAAGCTAAGTGTAAGGGTTACTTGGAAGATTTTGAGGGATTTGAACGGTCGAAATTGACGCACGAAGAATTTTCTCCTTTTGCTCCAAATATTTGCTCTCCAACTCAAACGATAACAATGGTGAGTCCAAAAACGTTTTTATAAGTTTTGAAAATGAATTTTTTTTTCAAAATTTCATTTTTTTTGGTTTCATGTGACTTTTAACTTGGGAGCTTGGAGTGTCGAGATTGGTTTTCTTTTCAGGACATTTTGGATTTTTTTCGAATTTTTCGAGACGGTTCCATGACTGCTGACCCATCATGGCAGGTATCGTTTTTTCACTGGCATATAGGTTAGGGAAATCACTTTTCCATTGCATTATGCATACTAGCCTCCATCAGTCGATACATCTGCCATAGGGTCGATCCCAACGTGTTATGGTTCGTAAGCTATCTTCACTCGCTGATTTTTTAAATCATGACACGATGGTAGAGCCATCCTTTACATGGGCATTGTAGTTAGCACCTCACTGACATTTGTTGCCCGTGTTGCTTCAATTTGAGTAGGCTCGGGAGTCCTCTGTAGTCCCGCCATGACTTATGCGTTGAAGAGTCATTCCTCTTAGCTTCTTCACTTTGTTCTGGCCTTATAACCTAGAGGCTCCTTTGTGTTGAGTTGTACTGTTGCATTGCATGTTGACCAATTTGCACCTTTTGGCCTAGAGCCGGCTTCACTTGGACTCGTGTTTAAGCCAACTTTTGACCAAGACGACTGCAAAAATCAACCTTGCATACCTTCAACTTCTACAACTTGACACACCTTGACCCGTGGAAAGAACATACCTTTGAGTGTCACTGACCAATTTTCGCCTCCCTGCATTGAGCATAGGAACGTTCCACTCCCAGGAACTAGATCATCTGTTTCATCAACACTCGTTCTTTCCACTATACCA
>APFE030330992.1:0-21007 GCA_000404065.3 Pinus taeda | reverse complement strand
TTGTTTCCTTGTGATTTGATGTTCATCCCTTAGTTATGGCATCATGGAGTGAGTCTTGGAAGGAGATATGCTAGAGGCTTGAGGTGGGACGGATCCAAAAGGAGGCTGTGCTTGGAGCCTACAAAGGTTGCTCAGGTGATATTACTCTTTTTGTACTTTCTATTTGTCTATAATAAAGAAACACATCTTGATTCTTGACATGCTTCTTCTTTATTTTTATGACGTTCATGTTTGAATTTCATGTATGAATGGATGTTTAAAAGTTCATAACTAACTTCCTTCTTGTATAACATAAAGATGATTTTTGTATAAATCTTTGTCCATATACTGCTGCATTATTTGGAATTGTTGATTTTGCAGGGCAAAGGAGCGAAAGGGACGTAAAGAAGGGTTTGGACCTTTGAGGAACTACCCAAACGTAGGACATGAGCTATGTCCTTCTTACTTTAGAATTAGCTTTTGCTAGCATAATGGCTGTGTGTGTGCATGTTTCTTTGTTTAGACAACTTTCAGTCTACTAGGGTTCCACCCAAAATCCCTAGGGATAAAATCCCTCAACAGGAAGGGGCATATATATGTGACATATAACATTGTGATATTTCCGACTTGCGATATCGCATCGGCGGAGCACTCATCGGGGAGAAATCTAATCGGGCAATGTTGGCATTGAGATCTCTGACTGCGATATCGCATCGGAGGAGGTCGAAAGGGCGAAAGAAGTGTGTGTGTGATTTTGAAGAGTATTTGAGGCCTCGGAAGGGGTTCGATGACCTAAAACAAAAGGACTTTCATGCTTTGGAAGGATTCTATTGCATGAGATGATGGTTTGAAGGGGCAGCATGAGGGTTCTTGCCAAGTTTCAGATAAACTGAGCAATTCCCGGGGGTACTTATGGTTATTTTCAACCAGAGGGAGGGGATATATACATAAGGGAGTTATTAACATAGCTTTAGTAAGGGGAATAGGAAATAGATAGGGAGCTACATAGTACAGTTAGTAGTTAATATGACAAGTGATAAGAAAGCGCTAAGTATTTAAACCTTAGGCTATTAGGGGAAAAGTGGCCCATAAAAGGAAATGACCATTCCTTGAGCAAAGCAGATCTTTACCAAGGCAATTGACATGGAAAATGATGAGACTAAGAGATATCAAGTAGATCTTGACCTCTTTGGGGAAGTTAGTGAATGATTTGAGGGAATAAAGAAGGAGGGGGAAGTTAGTCATGCCTTTGTTGAGATTTTCGTATGAAACTATTTGATGATTGTGACCTGAATAGATATAACACTTGAAAACATGAACTTGATCACCAATCAATGTTCTGCAACCTCAAAACTACCTACCCAGCCTACTTGCCTAACATTTTTTCTTCTTTTGGATTGGGTGCACTTGAGCTAGCAAACCCAACATTTCAACTTTTTCTTTTCTCTTTTCCTATCTGCAAACTACCCTTATCTCTTCCAAGGGCCCAGATTAAGCAGTTGGGCTCCTTAATTCTCTACCTGCCTAAGGATATTCCAAGATTAACCTGTTTGGACAGATATTCATTCTCTATATTCTAAAACAGGAAATTGAAATCTAGGGAGACCAAGATTAAGCTGTTTGGACTTCCCTTTAACTGAAAATTCTCCAAAAATGGAATAACTTATCAAAATTGGAGCACAAAAATGAAACTTGAACTGGCCCTCTCTCTTGGCATCCATTTTTTGGCCTCTGTAGCAAATATGGAACACTGCAGCATGCTAAGTATGACATATTTGGCATGTAAAAAAGTCAATCATGAAATATGAGTAACCTGCTGTAGCAGGAGGCTAACAGTGGCTCCACTTGGGGATGGCTTTTCCTTGTGAACAACCAAGAACAGTAGGTCAGACTGCCTGGATCTTCTATTGTTGCCGTAAATTAAAATCTCTCAGTGCTGACTGTCAGATAAATGAAATCCTTGAAATGAGAGCAATCTTTTCCCTCGACTGAAATATTTGTGACCTATGTAGCACCGCCTGCTTTCTTCTGCGTGCTCTATCACCTGAATTGTTATATGTAAACATAAAAATAAAGAACTAATATATACCTTATTTATGTACAGAAATAATCCCACTTGGTTTTGTCAATCAAAAGGGATCATGGTAATGTTTCAACATTCGGCCATTGACAGGGCCTTCTTCAGCTGTGCTATCATCTACATATTTGAGAAAATAGTTGTTATTGCCTTGCACGGCACTGATGATGAAAGGACCTTTCCAAAGAAAATCGAATTTTCCATGTTTCCCTTTATCCTCTCTCTGTGAATCCCACCTTAGAACTTTGTTTCCTATGAAGAAATCTTCAGCTTTTGTTCTTTTATCAAACATCTTCTTCATCTTCTCTTGTAGAACCTGGGTTCTGTGATATACTTCTTCCCTTGTTTGTTGTAAGTGAATTGTTTGATTGATCCTTCTCTAGATGTCATTAGGTTCTGCCTGTATTTCTTGTAGCAATTTTATCATAGGGATCCAGAGAGATGAAGGGAAAACAGCTTCCAGATCATATACCAATTCATATGGACTTGTACCAATAGATCTTTTGGTGGTCAATCTATCTGCCCACAGCGCATTTACTAGCTTTCTATGCCAATTCTTTTTGTTATCTTCCAAGATCTTTTTTTGATATTGATGAGGCTTTTGTTGGAGGACTCAGCTAGGCCATTTCCTTGAGGGTAATAGGCTGTGGAATGACCTAGGGTAATATGATATTTGTGACAAAAATTGATCATTCTTTTGGATTTAAAAGTGGCTGCATTATCTGTGATGATCTTTTATGGGCAGCCAAATCTGGACAAGATATTGGTTTCTAGGAATTGCATAACATGGAGTCATTTGCTTGCCTACAAGGTATTGCTTCTATCCACTTAGTAAAATAATTTGTAGCTGTCAAAATCCATCTATGCTGACCAGAGGATGAAGGGTGAATTTCCCCAATGAAGTCTAAACCCCACTGTTGAAATGGTTTTTTCAGTTGAAATAGGCTTGAGGGGTAAGGGCAACAACTTTTTCTTTCCTTCAAAGATTTGGCATTTATGACATGACATTACAAACTTTTTTACATCAGCAAACAGGGAGGGCCAATAAAATCTAGCCCTTACGATTTTATCAGCTGTCGATTTCCAGTATAAGTGTCCTCCGCAATCTCCTGCATGAAATTCTTCAAGAACTTTATCAGTTTCATCTGAAGTTAGGAAATTAAGCAAAATACCTTCATGATTTTTCCAAAATAATACATTATCTATGATGCAAAACTTGGAAGCTTTCATTTTCAAAAATCTTTTTTTGGTTCTGGATAACCCTGGAGGAGCTTGCAGGTTTAAAAATACAAAACATATGTCAGTATACCAAGGTGATTGTAAGAAGGCTTGATTGATCTGTGGAGTCGCCATCGCCTGTTCGTTATCCAGTTCATTGATGTCAAGGGCCTGGAAGTTGGTTTCATTCATTAATTTAGCTAGCCCTTTTCCTTTTATGAGTTTCGTTGGCTTTATCTCTATGTCATATTCCAAAATGTTGGCTATCCATTTGCCCCTTTTACCTTCAATTCCCTCTTGCGTTAAAATGTCTTTGACCACTGCGTTGGGAACATAGGCAATTATGTGAGAGTATAAGATATAAACTCTGAAATCCTTTATGGCCTTAACGAGGGCATATGCTTGCTTTTCCATGATCTAATATTTAGTGGGGTATCTCTAAGGGCTCTGCTAAAAAAAGCAATGGGTTTATCACATTCCGAGTCATCTTTTTGTAATAAGACAACAGCAATTGTATGTTCAGATGCAGAGGAAAATATTATAAAATCTCTATCAAATCTAGGACCTGTAAGAATAGGTGTTCTTGTCAAAGTAGTTTTGATTTCCTCAAAGGCCTGTTTGGCTTCTATTGTCCACTTGATTTTGGCATCCTTCTTGAGCATATTATTCAACAATCTTATTAGTTCGGCCAATTTAGGAATGAATCTTCTTAGGAAATTGATCTTTCCTAGAAAATCCTGTAACTCTTTGATATTTCTTGGATGAGGGACTTGTAGGATAGCTTGAATCTTGTCAGGGTGAATTCTTATACCATCTTTTGAAATTATATGACCCAGGAGTTTGCCTTCTTCTAGGCCAAATAGTGATTTATTTGGGTTCAAAGATATACCATACTTTCTGCAAATTAAGAACACTTGTCTCAGATGTTTTAAATGTTCTTGGTCTAATTTTGAGAAAGCAGTGAGGTCATCAAGGTATATGACTAAGAAGTCATGAATTTCTTTAGCAAAGGCTATGTCCATTGCCCTCTGAAATGTGGCTCCTGCGTTCTTGAGTCCAAAAGGCATCTTGACATATTTAAAGGTTCCCCAAGGTGTAGTAAAAGCTGTTTTATCTTGATCATCTGGGTGAACCAAAATTTGATTGAATCCTGAGAAACCATCCAAAAGTGAAATCCTCGAGGCTCCCACTACCCTCTGTAAGATGTGATCCATTTTTGGTAAGGGGTAGTGGTCTTTGAGGGAGACTTTGTTCAAATTTATCAGGTCAACACAAAGTCTTATCTCCCCAGTTTTCTTTCTTGTGGGTACGAGGTTTGATATCCATTTAGAAAATCTTATAGGTGCAATAATTCCGGCCTCGTACATTCATTTCACTTCCTTTTCAATTAGGGGGAGAAGGACAGGATTTACCCTTCTCAATTTTTGTTTAAAGGGTTTCTGGTTTTCTTTCAAGGGTATAATATGTTGGATGACTGAAGTGTCATAGGATTTGAGGTCCTCATAACTCCAGGCAAACACATCTTGAAACTCTTTAAAGAGTTCAATGTATTCTAATTTCTTGTCAGGAGGTAATGTTCTGGAAAGCTTTATCATCTTGGGATTTTCAATAGTCCCAATGTTACACTCCTCGATTTTTGCATTCAGGGGTTGCATTTTTGGCCTCCGGGAAATGTCATTTGAGTAAAAAATGTCATCTGAAGGAGTTAGGCCTGTGGGCAGGAAGTTATCCTTTAGTTCAATTACTTCAGCTTCTCCCTCAATGATTTCACTAAAGTCTGCTTGTTTTAGCTTCTGTAAATTGGCACTGTCGAAGGTTGTTGGATGCAACATGACGTTTGTTGTTTCAGCTGATATATTGGTTTTCACCTTATCAGTTTGCAGCTAATCGTTCGTAATGCTTGTGTCTATGTTTATGTTTGAGAATTCTTGTTCCATAGTCAAAAAATTATTTATCTGCGTGTCATCTTCAAACACCTGCCAATTTTTTATATTGTCTGGGACAGCAGGTCTATGTCTGATCTCAACAGTGAAGTGATGGTTAGGCTCAAAAGGAAGTTTGCAGGTGCTGGAAAAAGTTGCCAAACTATGTGCGTGTAAGTTGTGGTTTCTAGATATTTTGGTGAGCTGAAATTCTAGGAAGCTGTTGAGTAACTCAGTTGCTGCTACCCTGTAAGATCTTAGCCTTAGGTCATTGGTAACAAAATTTCCCTTTATCTACTGTATAATTAAATCTGAGTCGCCTGAAATGGAAACTTTGGTCACTCCGAGACTCTTAAGCAGTTTGAGACCTAACAAAAGGGCTTCATATTCGGCCACGTTGTTTGTACATCTAAAATTAAGCCTGTATGCATGACCTTGAGCATGGTCATTTTGTGTGTTGTGTATCCAAATACCTACCCCTGCTCCTAGCTTGTTTACTAACCCATCAAATTCTAAATACCACAAGATTTCCTGATCAGTGCTTCTTTCAATGGGTTTACCAATTTGTTCAGTGGGCAAGTCTAGCTTTTGTAATTCATGCAATATATTAGGTAGCTTTGTTGTGTTAATCACATCAATGATGCCTTGATCTTGGGCACCAGACTGTTTGTTTATGGTTTTTGTTTCTGTTGTTTTTAGGAGCTCGACCTCAGTTTTGGGACATATACCATCATTGTATAAGATAAACGAGTCCATGTCCGAATGAATATAGTAGATTGGGAAGTTTTGGGGCTTCTCTTGACTGCTGACCACATATTTCATCAATGTCTCTCGGTATAATCTCTTTGGCTGGCCAAAGACTGAAATCGTGGTGTATGACAGATCTAGCTGCAAAGATCCTTGGAGTTTGGCACCCCAAGATCTGGATAAAAGCATACCGTATTTGGGTGGAATGTCTGCTACCACCACATCCATCAAATTTTTTTTAGCTAGATATTGTACTAAGGACACGCAAAGGTCCTTGATAAGGCCTAGACATCTTACCTGGATAGAATCAAATGAGAACAAGTCTTTATAGGGCCTTGTGATGTCAAGATCAAGTCTTTCCATTACTGACTTGGGCATTAGATTATGGGAGGCACCGGAGTCAAACATGGCATTGTGTAGCACTTTGTTATGAATGTTTAAGCTCACATAAAATGGAGGGACGCCTCCATCCATTGATTTGCCATCGACTTCAGGGCCAAAAATCAGTTCTGGCTGGTCATCCAGAATATTAACCGCATCTCTATTCTCTGGTACTTGTAATGACCTATTGATTTGTTGTCTAAAGACCTCATGTTTGGCCAGTTCAGAAAGAGGAAAGGCTATTTTAAGCTTGCCAATTTCTGTTTCTAAGTTGAAAGGTCTTTCCATTTGAACTTTAGTATTTTGAGCAGCAAGTTTTTCCTTTTCTGCTGAGTTTTGGGTGACCTTCTCCTGACCAGGTATATTGTTATGAGGTATATCTGCGTTGTGATCGTTTTCTGGGGGTTTGTTCAAAAGTTATTTTGAAAGGAGGGGTGTAGATGAGGGATTTGTTGAAGGTTTGTACATCGGATACATCTTCCACTATGACTTCCCATTGGAGTCTTTTATCTGAGGATTCTGTTGAGACAGCTTTATCGTTGGGTTTCTTGGGCAGTTTGGCATGTGTTGGTTTGGTAGGTTCAGTCACATCTATGGTTCTGCTTCTTAATTTATACTGTTTATGTACCTCATAGATTGTTGTGTCATACCCTTCTCTAAAATCAAATGACTCACCCGATTTTGTTTGAAATCGTTTGCATTCTTGGGCTTGATGGTCATCTTGTGATAAGAACACTTGCTTTTCACTATCCAGACCCATTAGATTGATGTGGGGATCTTCCATTTGCTCATTAGAGGTCGAAGCCTCAACATAGTTCTCTTGAAATGGAGGTCTAATATTCTGATTAGAATCAGTCCTCCCAGCATTTGGGTTTTTTCTAAAATTGGGATTCCTAGTAGTGTTGCTTGTTTTTCCTTCCCAAGAGGATTTCCTTTCAATGGTTTCAACTCTATCTCCTAACCTGCTCATACCTTTGAGGATTGCATCTAGTTTTTCGTCGAAAGCTGAAGGTTCCTCTTTAAATGTTGTTCTTCTCTCAGTTCTAGCTCTGTTGCTTTTAGCAATCAGGTTTGCTTCCACACTGACAGCTACGTTATGCATGTCTGCTAGACTAGGAGGTGCTCTTTCTCTTAACTGATATGCCATGTCTGAATCAAAACCATCGGGGAATTTTATCAGGGCCAAGTCAGGTGGGGGCCTAAGGTTCTGAGGAATGGAGTTGTAGGTGTTGTTAAATCTAGCACAATAATCTTGGACTGTTTCTTGCGGACCCTGCTTTAGATTATCATATTCAGTTAGGATGTGTAAAGGGTCTTTCTTCTTTTCCCATCTGTTTAAGAAACTTAGGTATAAGGCCTCAGGATCGATGATAGAATGTGCAGCTAACGACCTAAACCAGGTCCTTACATCACCAGTTAGACTTTGGACAAAAATTTTCATTCTTACATCATCGTCATCAATTTCGTAGTTCTTGAAATAGTCCTGCATCTTCTTGGTATGTTGTTGGGCTATATAAGAACCAGTTCCATCAAAGTAAGGGATCTTTCTTTGATAATCTTGGGGCATAGCCGCCGGATTTGCAGGGAGGATTAAAGGAGCATACCTGTTAGCCATGTTAACAGGGGTAAGGGGAAGAACAAGGATATGTGGAACAAGTGGAACGACTGGGATGTGTGGAACAGTAGTGGTAGTATTTGTAGTGAATGGAGGAGTGGAAGAAGTGCCTGGAGAAGTGGATGTGGAACAAGGGGAAGTTGGGGTTGAACGAAATAGGACCTTGATAGGGGTTGGAACACATATTGGCTGGACTGTTTCTGGACTTAAAGCAGTAGGGTCTTCTCACTGCTCTTGTTTTCTAATGATCTTAGAAATCAAGTTCGGATTTTCAAAAGCAGTCGGGCGATTGGGGTCTGGATTTGACCTTTTATAGCGTGGATTTCTTTTGGGAGCCAGCTTCTGGTTTGTTTGAAAGTGTATTTGAAAGATTATTTGAGGATAGTCCCCAGCGGAGTCGCCATTTATGTTAACACTCAGGTTGTCCCTTGGCTCCTTAAGGGATATGGTCGAGGTAACCACTAACCAATCTTTGGACTACAAGTTCTAGCCCACCTGCAATCAGAGAGGGCTCTCTCTTTATGATTTAGCTTTGTTGATGAGTATTTTAGGCTAGTTATTGGGTTCAGGGTTTTTGTTTGTGTTTGGGTGGAAGGAAAATGCTTTCAAGCAAAGAGGAAATTCATGAAGTGATAAGTTTCAAACCATTGGGCATGGAGTCATGGATCAGGATTGCCGGCGTGTTTATTGGTCACAAGAGGAAGATGGAGCAGGATAGTTGTACACAAAACAACTTTCAAACTAAAAGATGAATGAAATGTAAGGAATGAGATGCACTTAAGAATCTCTCACTCAACTTAATAGAGGGAAGGGATGATCTCTATCTAGGGGCAATGAAGAATCCCTGGATAACTGTCCTGCGTGATAAGGTTAGGGAAAACATGAGCCATATGGATTTCATATTTATGCCTAAATAGATGAAAACATAAAGAAACAACGGAAATTTAGCATAGAGTGTAATCAAACAAATTCTAAGCTAATCTTCTTTTATGCTGTTTAGATGGTAACTTATGAATGGAAAACAGAGGTAAGAAGCACTTATTGAGTTATGCGACAGCACAAGAATTCCATAATCACTCTTCAACTGTTAAAAACAGTGAACAATCCATTCTCCAAAGCTCATAAGCAGTCTTTGATTATAGAAACTATCAGTTATTACAGTGTGAGTCTCTCCTGGAGCAAAATCAGCTAAGGATAGCTTGTCAACCAACCAACCCTTAATACAGTCTTCAGGGCTGTTTTTATAGTGAAAATATCTCAAAATATTTATTACAACCGACCTAAAACAGGTCTGTGAAAAAAGTTGTATAAACCTAAAACTGTGCTAAAATTAAATGCAGGTAAATATCTATTGAACTGTGTCAGAGGTAGCTGGATCAAAATGAGTGTAATGTGGCCCTTGGTGGCTCGATGCAGTACTACTGGAATAACTACGCTTTGGGATTTGTAGTTCTGATCTTGTGTGAGTTAAATGTGAAATAAATGTGATTTGAGAGCCTTGAGCGGCTTCGCCCTTTTCTTTGACTTTGTTGGAAGGTGTTTAATTTTCACCTGCTTTGGGCCGCTGCTAAAATCTTCGCTAATACTCTTCACTGCAACACTGATACTCTTCGGCATTATCTTGGGCTTTATCTTTCCTTTGGTACTCTTTGGCAATTGGATTGAAACACTATCTGCCACTCCCTGATTCATTATGACATTTGAATTTGGCTTCCTTCTGCTTCTGTTTTGATAAAAACTGCAAAATCGGCTCTTTTTCGGCGCAAAACAGCTAAGGAATCAAAAGATTCCCTAAAGATTCTCCATTTTGGCCTATTTCCCATAGCGATGCACGATTAGCACCAAGGTGCTAATCGCACATCAGAAACTGCCTCTGTTTCTGAATCTGGGCTTCCTAAGCTGCGATTTCGCCTTTGCGCCCTTTCTCTGGCGGGTGACATCAGCATGACGTCACCAGTGAGTCTTGGTATGGTAAGTGACGTGGCAGGGTGATGTGGTGCTTGCGTGGCATGATATTTCTTTCATTATTGCGATGCAATATACTCTCTATGATGCGATAGCGATATCGCATCGGCGAAAAGGGAATGCGACATGTATTTGGGGAGATGGATCTAGCGATCGCCGACTTGTGATATTGCATCGGAGGAAAGGGGAAGGGGCATATATATGTGACATATAACATTGCGATATTGCCGACTTGTGATATCGCATCGGCGGAGCACTCATTAGGGAGAACTCTAATCGGGCAATATTGGCATTGAGATCTCCGACTGCGATATCGCATCGGAGGAGGTCGAAAGGGCGGAAGAAGTGTGTGTGTGCTTTTGAAGAGTATTTGAGGCCTCGGAAGGGGTCCGATGACCTAAAGCAAAAGGAATTTCATGCTTTGGAAGGAGTCTATTGCATGAGATGATGGTTTGAAGGGGCAGCATGAGGCTTCTTGCCAAGTTTCAGATAAACTGAGCAATTCACAGGGGTACTTATGGTTATTTTCAACCAGAGGGAGGGGATATATACATAAGGGAGTTATTAACATAGTTTTAGTAAGGGGAATAGGAAATAGATAGGGGGCTACATAGTACAGTTAGTAGTTAATATGACAAGTGATAAGAAAGCGCTAAGTATGTAAACCTTAGGCTATTAGGGGAAAAGTGGCCCATAAAAGGAAATGACCATTCCTTGAGCAAAGCAGATCTTTACCAAGGCAATTGACATGGAAAATGATGAGACTAAGAGATATCAAGCAGATCTTGACCTCTTTGGGGAAGTTAGTGAATGATTTGAGGGAATAAAGAAGGAGGGGAAAGTTAGTCATGCCTTGCTTGAGCTTTCCGTATGAAACTCTCTGATGATTGTGACCTGAATAGATATAACACTTGAAAACATGAACTTGATCACCAATCAATGTTCTGCAACCTCAAAACTACCTACCCAGCCTACTTGCCTAACATTTTTTCTTCTTTTGGATTAGGTTCACTTGAGCTAGCAAACCCAACATTTCAACTTTTTCTTTTCTGTTTTCCTATCTGCAAACTACCCTTATCTCTTCCAAGGGCCCAGATTAAGCAGTTGGGCTCCTTAATTCTCTACCTGCCTAAGGATCTGCCAAGATTGAGCTGTTTGGACAGATATTCATTCTCTATATTATAAAACAGGAAATTAAAATCTAAGGAGACCAAGATTAAGTTGTTTGGACTTCCCTTTAACTGAAAATTCTCCAAAAATGGAATAACTTATCAAAATTGGAGCACAGCAATGAAACTTGAACTGGCCCTCTCTCTTGGCATCCATTCTTTGGCCTCTGTAGCAAATATGGAACACTGCAGCATGCTAAGTATGAAATATTTGGCATGTAAAAAATTCAAACATGAAATATGAGTACTTGCTGTAGCAGGAGGCTAACAGCTAGAACGAGGTTTCCGCACCCTTGGGATGTCTTGATGTGGTCTAGAACAGTCGCGATCAGATCGGTGCACTCGCACTGTTCCGTGTGGCTTTCCGTAGATCAGCGACATGCACTTCCTAGGTTCTTGTTATTATATGTGTTTATTATCACTTAGATCTCTCTCTTAAAGTCTTTAAGCAAACATTTAATAGTAATAACTAGAGCATACAATCATAGATATGCATAAATTCCGAACATAGGCAAACATATATATTTGTGATAAAACACACGATTGATTGAAAAACTCTTATCTTTATTTATCTTCTATCAATACAACCATATCTTCCCTCCGCACTCATCTACAGGGGTCCACACACATAGCTACGGACTCTACAAGGCCTCTGTGCACATAGCTACAAAGCCTCTATCTATCTACTAACATCCTCGACTCGGACTTACAGACCTAGAGAGAATATTTCCTTCATAAACCCATAAAATTCCAGATCAAAACCAAAAACTAACTTCTAATCTTAGAGCCTTGCTCTATTTATACATTCCCATGGTCCGTGGAGCATGGGCAGGGCAACTCACTTTCTATTTTCTTACATTATTTTTGGGCGAACAACCCTTTTGAGTTGACTCATTACAATTTGTGCTCCGCACACCTCGCGGATCCTTTACCATACAATTAACAAAATTGTGGGCCTTGTACCCCAAAACCATTACGCAGGGACTCCGCTACCCAACAAGCCCCCAACACAATCATCGTGACTCATCCCGAGTCACTCGGATGGTGCGGCAATATTCGTGTGGAGGTCATTCAGCAAATTATGCACTTCGCTTACGCTCGCAACAAAATCTTCAACCATTGGTTGTACTTGTTCTACGCGAGCCACCGATGCATCAATATCAGTTTCAGTTCCTTCGCTGAGTTCATATACTGCTTGCATGTGTGCCATATTTCACTCGATGGTGGTGGAAACTACGAATGCCTCATCAAGCTAAGGTTGGATGCATTATTTAATCACTGCTTCCATTTGCTGAGTGGCATCAACTTGTATCTTGAGAGCCTGGGCCTCCATCATCTTGGTCAAGCACTACGTAATCGCAACCATCTGCACAGCCCCCCTAACATTATCATAGGCTTGTTGTAGCACCCTTGCTTCTGTTTCCAACCGCTGTAAGGTTGGGTCTTCCTGTAGTGAAGTGACCGTAATAAGTGACTGATCCAACAAGTCGGTGCACTCTTTCATAGCACGTGCTATTGTTTCCTGCCAGGATTGAATGATGCCTTACCACTGCTTGGCGACCTCTGGTGGTGTAGAGGGCTGTGATTTCAATTTTAGTTCTGCGATCTGCAAGTCGAGGACCAACTAGATCCTCACTTCTTCTTCCTTTGCTTCGTGGAACCCACTAGCCAACTTATGGATTTGTATGCCGACAGGTAAATCTACCGCAATCTCAAGCTCAGGGGCACGACAACATGCTTCCCCTACAATTTGCTGCAACTGTCAATTTTGTGCTACTGCTTCATCATGTTTGAGGCTCAACTACTCTATGTTAATTCATTTCTCACTAAGTACCTGTACCGCATGTCCTTCCCTCATGGAGAGCTCCGTCGTTGCACTGTCTTGGAGTTGGTATAAGCTCTCGTGTGGGAGGGCAACCAAATTTAATCCAAGCCCCATAAGCTGGCCTACAACATCTTTGTCCGTCACTTTGTCTGATGTCAATGATCCTACCATGAGTGTGATAGTATTAGCCATTTTGGCCTGTAGCAGCTGCTCAGTTGCTGACATACCTATAGCTCCAAGGGTAGCGACTATTCCTGGCTGTGAGGCCTATGCTCCAAGTTCCTGCAACGATGTGCTGAGCGCCCCCAACATAGTTTGCTACTCCATCGTGGCCTCATCGAGCACATCCCATGTGACTTCATGAATTGTATCCTCTATGTCACATAGGTCACCTTCAGTCAATGTGATTAGTTCCCCGTCCAACTTGGACACCTTGGTATTCTTCCGTGACTTTGACCATTCTGTTGGCTATGGTCATTTTAAGAGAAAGCTGGTGGTGGTTGGTGCCATACCTTCCATTCCTATATTTGTGCTTGGCTCTGTGGTCACATTCAGGCCATGTTCATCCTTTGTCCAAGTAGCCCCTCCTATTGGCGCCTTGCCTATGGAAGCCTACGCTGCTTCCCGGGGCACCTATACTTTCGCAGTGTGCTGTTCATTCTGCTTTTGTTGTGCTAAGCACTTAGCCTCAACCTTCTATTTTTGGATGGTGGTCTCATTGTGCCCTACCGCATCTGGTCCACGCCACTTTGATGGCTAGGTATCTAGCAGCTCAAAAATAGCCTCATCGATGGCAATGAAGGGAAGTGTGGTCCACGTCTGATCTGGATCCTTGCATGCCTGGATGTATACATGGTGCATATCCACCTTAAAATTGGCTACATTTTTTACATTGTCATATACCTCAGTAGATAGACGGGGTTTCTAGTTGATCAACTATCGTATGTTCGCGTCCATCAGTATCCAAAAAATATTGACTTCTTGGATTCATGCGGCATCCTTCGTCACCCAGAACGATGCATATTTTGCGGACTTTGGCAAATCCTAGTCTAAGGAAGGAAACTGACTATCTTTGGGTAATTCACTTGTAACCAATAGGATGGATAAAAGCAACCACGCATAGTGGAAGGTCTTACCCTCCTCCTGGGCCTCCCTGCAGTTGGTCAGGAATTCATCACAAAGGAATTGCACCCAAGTGAACCATTCCCCTTCTGCGCATTGCTCAGCTAACGCGACGACCATTGTTGGGACCTCACTGCCTCAACATTTCCTCATCACTTTTCCTACCAGCAACTAGGTAGCAATGCAGACCCCTTTTTCCTTAATACTAGTAATAGCATACCCTCTCTACTTTTTCTCCAATTTTTATTTCTTTTTTAGGGCTTCCCTCATCATCAAATCGCCAATCATACCAACTATTCTCGTGGGGTCCCTTCCTTCACAGGGAAGCCGTGAGATCTTATGAATGAGCTCTGCCATGATAGGGATGAGTTTGTCTATCCATAAGTACCCATCATGTACTAGGCAGAGCAGTTGCCTAATGACCAATATTGTAATGGAGGCTCGATGAAAATGTGGAATTGACAGGAGGAAAAGTAGTCGAGCTTCCCCCACCTTTCGCAACCATTCCTGCGGTTGTAGTGTCATAACAGCCCCCTCCGTGCTTTGCTCCATCAGTTCGCTAGTTTCCAAATGGGGAAACTTCTCAGTATCCGTAAGGTCCCAGTCTTCAAATTTCATAGTAGGGATGCTGTCAGTCACTGTTCCTTCGAACAAAACCCCTTTAGGCAGAGACGAGGTGATGAGTGTGTTGTCAATGACATCTAAATATTTAGGTACCTTGGCCTTCCCTTTCCTTGGAGGAACATATTTAGGCCATTTTTCTTGAGCCCGTACTGGTTGGATATATTCTTCTGTCTCTTCTTCTGGTTCGATTTCTTCAACAAACATCGGAGGATCCTCTTCCTCTTCATCACTCTCAGTAGTAACAGTTTTTCCTTTTTCCTCCATCGACAATTTGCCGAATCGCGGATTCCGTGGAGACATCCGAACCGGTCCTACTACCTGTGGGTTCTTCTTGGTCCGCAATGTCCGGGGTGATTTAGGAACTTTGGCTGTCCCTCCCATCTGTGACACAGAGCTTTGTATAACGTCCTTGGTTGTGGATATTGACCAAAGTAGGGACTCCTATATTACCTTTGGCAATTCTTGAAACCATGGGCTTCCTTTTACGACTACCTCATTCATCCTACGCCTCTCTATTTGAACACAAAACGACTTACTATGCAAGGGGCCAAAGGGTGTGTGGTAACAAGCCATCTATGCTTTATATACCTTTTCAACCTGAAATTCAGCCGTGCTCCTCATTCATGAACCATTAATGTGATTTTGGTGGCAAATCCATTCAGCCCCATGTCTTAATGACCCACCACCCACTCCTCGGTGTCTTAAATGGGACATCTTGTCATGAACAGTATTTGCAACAGTGACCTTCCATCCTTCCTACGTGGCAGCGCAGTCCCTGGTACGCGGACGCGTTCTATGCTTCCTGTTGGTCCTGCGTGCCACATCTGAATCATGCACCCTTCCTACAGAATTCTTTATAGTCCTGCGCCCTCTTTCAACTGCGTGGAGTGCTGAGACTGGACCTCCTACAAATAGTCAAGTGGTCGCACCCCTCATACGAGACTTCCTCTTCCCTGCTAGCCCAAGCTACGGGCACCCTTCACGTACCTTTGAATCAAGTAATGCATCACGTGCTATGCTCCCTCGTTTAGTAGGGTGTGGTCGTAAGCATGATAGCAAGGTCACGACTCATTCTACTATCGTAGGAAGGCCGACTAGGTTCGGTCCCTTTATTTTCACATTCGCGTGGCCCGTTTGTGCGACTCCAATTTTTATTTTGCCAATTTCTTGGTCCAGCCTCGCAATTTTCCTCCTTAGCCTTGCCCCCTCTTCCTCAAGTTTGCGAAGTCTCAAGCTGCCACACCGAATAGCTTCCTGCAACTACCATGTCCCTTTGTCTGGGTCCTCTTGTTCAGGTCGAACTGCAGGGGCAGTGGTCAAGGAAATTCTCTTCACTTTCCTAGTTTCATCGCGTCTAATGGTGGATAGAGATCTCTTCGCACACCCTGCTATGTTTACGGCCTTATTGGCCTAGAGAACTCCCGTCACACGCAGATTCAGTTGGGTCAATGGTTGTACAACATATAGTCGTACCCTTTGTTGTAGACGAGTGCCCGAACTGCTTCGTCGTGGCTGCCCTAGCTGCGTTTGCCGCGGAAGTCCTCCAACCTATACACGCATTTGCCTTCTACCAAGATGTGCAGGAAATATCATGCTCCGATGAGATTCTCCCATCCACTATGGGATTCACCCAATCTTGGTCTTGTGCTGTTATCCAGTAGATGCAGTCAAGTTCATCATCACTATCCTCATCGCGCACCGATCTGGCGTAGTGCGCTCCTTCGGCTGGGTCTAGCAGAACTATAACATGGAGTGACTTTTTCTCGAATTTCATATTTCGCCTTTTTAAGTTGATGACCCCATTCATGTCCATGGCCCAATCTATCCCAAGCAACGTAGGGTGTGGATTACTGTCATCAACAATTTCTATTACCTTGAAGTCTATCTGCATACTTATGCCTTCAATTTCCACTTTCACCCCTTGCAATATTCCCATCGATAAGATCTTTTGTTGGTTGGCCATCCGTAGTTGAATAGGAGACCACTACAGTGCAGGCCTACCCATGCGTTTCCACGTTTTCTTAGGCAATACATTTGCATCTGATCCCAAATCCAAGATGACTTGATCCATATCATACTCACCAATTTTCATTATCATTCGCATTTCCCTCCTGGTGCACAGAGCATGTTTTCCAAGCTTCCAGACTATACATGCCTCCCCTGATCCTATGCACCTAGTGATCAACTCTTGCAGTTCCTTAACTACCTTATTATCACGTAGCAGCTTCATACATATCTCTAAAAAGGTAGTAAGCATGGAAGGATCCATTCCCGGCTCAATTGGATACCTACTACCTAGAGAAAAAGCTTCCGTGAAGCTCTTCTTAGCTTCCTTAGACGTCCCTTTCACATGTTCCATCTCAAAGTCAGGTTCCTTTGAAGGAGCATCGCGACCATTCACATCTTCTCCAGGCTGTTTCCTCGCATCTCCCCTTGTAGTTGCGTCGCTCCTCAGTACCAGGTTTATGCTGGGGTCCTCTTCGCATTATTCATACCTCATCATTTGGATATTTTGAGTTGGATTAGGCTACAGTACCTCCTTTTCGCACACTTGGGCAATCAACGTCGGACAATCTACCATTTCATGGTCAAACTACTCACAGTATAAACAAGATATTCTCGTCATGTTAGTATAATCATGAGCGCAGTTCCCTGACCCTTTGAAATTATAACAGATCAGTTGTTCGCGCCCTCGTCTAGGTCCCATTCCTCCTCTCCCTTGTCCAAATCCTTGGAATCCACCACGTGGCCCCGCGGTTGGGTTGAAACCCCGTGTCTCAGTCTGCATTTGATAAGCTGGGGTCCTCTCCATCATTAGCTCATAACTTCGACACATTCGCTTGTCATGACTTGTTGATCTATAAAAGTTGCAATACAGTTGTTGCAGGGTTTGGGTATACTTCTGCAACAAGTGATAGTTGTTTATTGCATGCTTTCCTCCTACTTGAAAAATCACGCACCAGAGCATGGGCATTGCACTTGGCCCTACTTGTACCTCCAACCTTAATGGCATCAACCCTCCTCACACCAGATAGTTCGTGAATACGGGGTGGTGATCCTTGTCGTGACCTTGGCATTTGCATTTGATACACCACACTTCTTCACACGCCTTCGGTCGGGGCACCCTATCTTGCTTCAAACTTTGCATTTCTAAGCATAGGTTTTGTAGTTGCATGTGGATTTTCTGAACTCCCAACCCCGAATCCTGTATTGGAGTTTCATGCAACCTCATTGCTATCTCTAATGCTTCAGCTTGGATTGAGATCTTTTGTTGTGACAACGCTGTCCTCAGATATGGTGTCAAAGACACCACAAACCACACGCAGTGCTGCACATCTATCAACGTCATGTTAGCCTCATGGATCATACTCTTCAATCTTTGATCCAAATCCCATGGAGTTTCACTCGGTAGCATAATGATTTATTTGAACCCAATGATCAACTGCGTCTCTGATTTCAACCAGCTAAATTCTTTGTTTTGCATCCTTCATCACTGCTATTCCCACACTCAAGTGATCGCTAGCGTACTTTATATACCATGTCAATGCGTGATCCTGCAGTGTGCTCACCAAAGTAGCCTTTCTTATGTTATCATTCATAACACCTTGGGCTTCCCATACAACCTTTACCACAAACAAGAACTGATTTGGTTCCTCATTTCCTACCCCTCTAAATACCAGTAACTTGATCGCACTCACCATTCCCATCCTTGGTGGTGGTAGAGTGTTATAGACATTTTTGGGCACTTCAACCCCAATCAAAAATTTCCATAAACTGAGGGCTCCTAAGTCCCTAAAAGTGTTGCTTCACTGCCTAAAGGAACAAGGTCAACTGATTACATCATCTCCCAGAAGTTCTCCACTGAAAACTGCTCATAAATGGTCAAAACGACCATACTGAAAGATCAATGCAGAGGGTGCGATGCATATCACCTTCCCAGTGTACAAGGTGCGATGCATACTGAATTGCTCCTCTGTAGGGTGCGATGGTCAGGAATGGACAAATGGCAGGGACAAAAATGCGAGTTGGAAGATCATGGAATCTTCCAGAAGCTTCCCCTCTGACACTTGCCTCTCTATTTTCGACCAGGGATGAGTAAGAGATCATCATTCTCCAAGTGGAAGCAGGAACTATCAGAGAGAGGACACTAATCAAGATCCCAGAAGATGACTTACCTCTCTATAATCATCTATATAGGGATCCCTCATCACAGAGATCTAGAGGCTGGAATTTTGTATCTTATAGAGAAGTGTTGTTGGTTTTCTGGTGTAATTTCATAGTGTTGGGTGATCTAATCTTTACTTGAGGTGAAGAAGGGCCTTCTTGCTAGAGGATGATGCTGGGTCAGAACATATGGCTGTAATCCTCTTGCTACTTTCATCTTAATAAAGCTATTCAAGTTTTCCTCCATATTCTTGTATGTTTCATTATATATGCATTTGTATGGTTAACACACATCTAGTCCTATGTTATTTATGAATATAGATCTTTGTTCTTCGATAGTAGTATGTTGCTGTGATTCCACAGGTGCTCTTTGAAGCTGGGCAGACGAAGCAGAAACGGCAAGGCTCTATCAGGAAGAAGAGGAAATCAAGCGCAAGACTAAGGTTGGTTTCATTTGTTCCACTCCTATCTATTTTCATAAAGGAAAGCGAAAGTAGACTTTACTTGTCTGTTTCTAAGATAGCCACCAATCTTAGTGGGAATAGCAGCATCCCAGTGGACACTATTCTTGGTAACAAAATGGCGACTCCACTGGGGAGTGACTAGATTGTTTGTTAGCCTATCTTTGTTTCTTTTATAAACTTACAGACGGAGCTTGAAGCCAAGCCAACTAGCCTTCAAACTGCATTTGTTATACAAATGCAAAGTAGATCAATGTTGCTTCAGTCTATCTCCGGGTTTTGTTTATGAATTAAACAATCGATCTGCAAACAGTATAATTGCCCTAAGTGGTGGCTCTAGTAACCTCTTTAGATCACCCCTGTGTTTTTTACAGATACTGAACATTACTTACTCGGCCTAAATCCATGAATTGAATTGAAAATTGTGAGTAAAAAATCATTCAAAGTCTCGCACTGGTACCATCGCACCCTGCCTTCAAGGAAGACTATATGCATCGCACTTCCCGAGTGCAGTAGGTGCACTTCATACTGAATTCACAATGTGACAGGTGCGATGGTCAGGGAAGGTTAACTTTACCTTCAGACTTTGGTTTTTCCTCACTGTTTTCAGTCCTATTCAGGAGTTTTGCTGTCTGTAGTTAGTGTATCTCTGTGAAACCCCATTCCCTTACATTATTCTGCCTCCATAATGCAAAGAACTATAAGTGTTTTTATGTATTGTGTGCCATTTTCAGTTCTCTTTTGCAAAAATGTAGCATAGTCGAACTGTCATTTCTGGATCTAAAAGTGTCGTAGTTGTCGTTTTTAGTTTTAGAATACAATCCCATTGTTCTTAATAGTTGATTATACAGTTAATATTGCATATGATTTGAATTAATAGTTTTTAAAGTGTCGAAAAGAAATTTTCATTTCGAAATCGCAAAATGTCTCTCTTACCTTCACTTCATTTTGAAAAGAAATTTGTTGAGTATTGTCGCTTTGAAATTAATTCAGATTTTCACATAGCTTTCTTATCATCATTCATAAATTAAGAAGGCTAAAAACAAATACATGCATGTGCATTTGCATTTTGACTGCTTGCTTTGATTTAGGACAGTGCATTTAACGTGTGCTCTGTGCTCTTTGCAGAAAGATTCTTAACTTTATTTCCTTAGTAGCTAGGATTTTCATTGTCAAAAGAATATTAAACGTTTGTTTATCATCTTAGACTGCATTTTAGGAATTATATACACATCTCGCGGTGAACTTGAAAGGAAAATTTTTAAGCAAGATCAACTTAAAATAAATTTAATGAATCTAACAACGCTTTGGAACCTAACACACAACATCTAGAGGTCTAGGCTAGAGATGTATTCCGACGTCATAAAACCTTGTAACTGTTGCTTTCATTGTTGGTTGGGTGATTCCTTCACTCTGAGACGGCAAGTGCCAGTACGGACTTGTGCTCCCATGTACTGTCGAGTATATTTTGGGAGACCACAATAGGCTGCATCCTTTATCCTTAGGAAGCCGTGTCTGTCGCCCTATCGATCACAATGCACTAAAAACAACATTCATGAAGATTGACTGTCGTACCGTAAAAAGTATTATGTAGTTTTGCGATTGGTTTGGTAATCCGCTCTGCCTAGATCTCCAGAGAAGTCCATTTTGCTCCTTTTTGGACTCCTTAAAGGAAAAGGTCCTCTGAGCACTTGTCACTTCAGGCTCAATAAAAATCAAAGGCGACTAGAGTCATCTT
>APFE030330990.1:173496-185185 GCA_000404065.3 Pinus taeda | reverse complement strand
AATCGATGACCGCTTTCTCAACCTCATTCGAGTCTGCATTTCGGGGCCATGTATCTCCCCTCTTGTAAATGACAGACCTGGAGAAGTTTTCTAATCCTCAAGAGGTCTCCGACAAGGTTGCCCCCTCTCACCTCATCTCTTCATTCTAATGGTTGAATCCTTCAGCAGAGCATTGGACTTCAGCCAGAGGGTTGGCTTAATCACAGGAATAAAATTTGGGGATGGGGTCAAGAACATAAATCATTCACAATTTGCTTATGACACCCTGCTAATTGGAGGGGCCTCCACCACAATAGCCAAGCGCTTCAAATCTCTCCTTGACAAATACATGAGCTACTCTAGTGGAATGGTAAATAATTTGAAAAGTTGCATATATGGCTAGAACACAACAGTATAGGTGCTTCACAATATTGCCATCATCTTTGGAGTCACATGCAAGTATGATTGGACTCACTTCTCATACTTGGGCATGTCTGTAAGTGTTGGACCTTTGAGAGCAGAAGTCTGGGACACAGTAGTCGACAAAATGAAAAGAAAAGTGTAGCAGTGGGGATCTATTTGGCTCAACCCAGCTAGTCGCCTCACTCTTCTTAAGTCAATTATATATTCTCTCCCCCTATATCATTTTTCTCTTCTTCAAGCTCCGGCCTCCTTCCACAACAAAATGGAACTCGTCCTTCACCAATTCCTATGGCAGGGGGGAAAATGATAAAAAGAAATTCAACTTTATTAATTGGAAGCAGGTGATCCAACCCCAAGACCGAGGAGGTATTGGAATTAGATATCCTAAATTTCTCAATTTAGCCTTTGGAGGGAAAATTGTCTGGAGACTCATTACTCGACTCCCAGAATGGTGGAAAAAAGTTCTGGAAATTAAATACCTCAATTTTCCTAGACATCAGCTTCTTGATCGAGATATTCCCAATAGAGAATCCTCCAAAATTTGGCGATTATGCAAGAGAGAAATTCCACTAATTGCTCAAAATACTTCAAAAATCCCCAAGGGAGGTGCAAGCATCAATATTGGAGCAGACAGAATCATGGGTCAGCAGCCAATAAATAGACATGGAGGAGTCCACCCTATCCTTTCCTTTTTTGAAAGAACAGGCATTCATTACTTGGACCAGATCTCCCAATGGGATCCTCACACTCTTCTTTGGTTAGATTCGGCCTTCCCAACCATACCCAATAGTCTTAACACAAGTCTTTCTATCCTTCACTCCCTTTTGCATAATATAGCCCCTGTCAAAAAGAACGATCTTGATGTGTTTCGTTGGGACCCATCCGGATCCTCTTACACCATCCAAGCTGCTCACCATTATATTTGCAACATCAGCTACCCGATGCCAAGTTGGCACCACTGGAAGGTGGTTTGGGAATCCGAGGCAATTCCAAAAATCAAGTTTTTTCTCTGGACCCTCCTCAAAGGGAAAACCATCACGGCCAAAAATTTGCAAAAGAGGGGAATTAATGGCCCCTCTCGTTGTCCTAACTACTTAACTGCTGAAGAATCAATGCATCATCTCTTTATTGAATTCCCTTTTGCCATCAACTGCTGGAGTAACTTGTCTCATAACAATCAAATCCCATGGAACACCCAAAACACCATAGGAGAAATTCTTTACAAATGGAAAAAAAGCTACCCCTGGCAGCACAAGGAAAATAACACAGTGAAGAGAGTCTGGGACATTCTTCCCCACAATATGCTATGGAATATTTGGCTAGCACGAAATCAGAACATTTTTAAGGATGAGGACTCGACTATTAGAAGCCTTTGCACCAAGGTAAGGAGTCTTGCCCTTGAGATCATCTCAATTAAGAATCTGAGAAGTATAAATGTCAGTGAACTCAGCATAAAAGAACGCATTTTCTTATTGAAAGTATATAATTAGTCATAGGTAAAATACTTGATGGTTATCCATTGCATATCTTTAAATCATCATTTAAAACCAGAAAATTATATTATGTCACCTAAATATTTAGATTCATAATAATACTAAGTTCCATGAAAATTCAAAGATAATTTTTGACATTATCTAATATAATATTTGATACAAAATATAAATATATGACACCCTAAGAAGGAAAAATAGCATGCCACCAATGTTTAGCTTTCAAATCCATCCAATAAGAGAGAGAAATTAGGAAATAAATTATTAATTGATACATATACATACTATTCTAAATGATGGTTTACTAAAAAATCGAGTTACACCAAAATAATGTCACAACTTACAAGTTTCTAAATTCTATTGCTCCAATGATAATGAAAGCAATGAAATGCCTCTAGTTGCATGAAAGGTATGCATTAAAGCCAAAGAAAGATATTTGTACAAAAGAATATCCTCATATTTAAATCCATCTTGAGAAGCATAAAGGGAGAAAAGCTATGCCATAGTACCAAAATGATTCAATCCAAATGCATCACATCTTTTACTACGTTTTCTAAAAGGTTGGTAAGATGTGGACATTTTTCAAACTTGATGGCATTTTTCATGTGTCATCAACCAATAACAATAGCACATTAAACAACTTTCAAATGATATATTCAATTTCTTTTTATAGTAGCCATCAACCATGTAATTATTCATGAATTTGTTCCACCTTCCATCAATACACAAAGAATATTAAAATACATAAACTTTGTGCAAAGTAAGAAAACATATAACTTAATAATCCTCACATGTCAAAAAGCCTTCTTTCCTTTGCAACTTGCCAAATCTCATAAATTTGTTCCCATTTCACCTCTGTCGTGTTAGGACCTATTAATGATATATGTATCAATGCATCAAGTGTGTTAATTGATAGTCTTATTATCCTTATATCTTTGATCATATTTTTCTTAGAGAACCCTCATTCACATGTGACGGTGCTCATTGGTATGAAAACCATTTCTTTCCATAATTTTAGCATATTTGGATACCTAAAGTGCCAATCTTTGTTTGAGAAAATACTTTCCATGCATCTTCCATTAAGAATCTTTCTCTATTCAAATAAACCCCGTCAATAAATTGATATAATTCTCTTTTACAAGTTGTAATATCAAACATTAGTACATTTTCACCTTCATTACATGTTTTATGTTGCAAATGTGAAAAATTTGTTTCAAGCCAATGCTTTACACTATTTTCTCTGACATAAATATCTGATGGGTAATGACAAGGACTAAACAAACTTGTTGGATTAGAAACATGAAGATCTGGAAATATTGAATCGAAACTCTCAATCAACGCTTGGACATAATTTCTTGTAAGTTGTATGCAACTATGAAGGGAGACCTCAATGCAAGCTACCATTGGTTGTGACAATTTTTCATCATGGACTGAAATATACAAAAACTCATGTCTATGGGTATTCCCCTCTTTGTCAACATTTTCAAGGAAACCATCTTTGGAGTCTTTCAAAAATTTAGTAAGATGTAAAACACCTTCTACAAAAGAATTTAGTATACAAAAATATCTTTTAAGAGTATTTAGTGCATGGTTAATAGCCATTCCAAGAAATGTGACATCCACATTATCTTCTTGAAATTTTTCATTTAGATTATTCAACTCCTTCAAAAGATCAGCAAGAATTTTTAAACAAAATTAAAAAAATTCTTGCCTTATGATACAATGAATTCTTTCTTTCTCTCTTCTACACGCTCAAAATAGAGAGCCATAGAATCACATGGATTTGAAGAACCTGCAAGGATTCTAATTCCATTATCTCTAATAAGGAAATGAGCTTATTATTTCTCTTTGCTAAATTTCCAACCCATGAGTATACCTTGTTTTTTATTTCCTCAACATACAAATACTTAGGTATCTTTTTCAAAGCATATGATGCTACAAGTGCTTCAATATGTGAAATGCAATGTGTGCCAATCAAATTTGCTAAATCATTCTTTAGCAGTGTGACAAATCCATTTTCACATCCAACCATAGATGAAGCACCATCAGTCGAAACCACTATTAGTTTCTCATTTTCCAACTACCTTGTTTCGTTTAAATTAACGATGGTATCATATATAGTCTTTCCTTTTCCACTAGGAACAATAATCATTTTCATAAATTGTGTGATTGGAAGGCCCAAACCTTTTAAATCTAGATATGTAGAATACACAACAAGGTGTTGTTCCAAACCATTGTCTATACTTTCATCTAACATTATAGAGAAAAAGGGATTTTCTAACACTTTTCTAGTTTGCACCTCTTCAAGATAATTTGATATAGAGTGAATAAATTCAGTAGCTTCTTTTCTATTTATGTAGGAAGAATACTCCACTCGAGAAGGCATATTAGGCGTCTGTAGATGCATTTGAATATGACAAATATCTTCATAAGTAAAAATTGAAATATCTTTTTTTGCAATAAAATATGCTAACTACATGGTAGTTCTGACCATTTCCTTATTAGCCTCACTTATAGCCACTATGTGTTCTTTAATGGGATTTTCAAACCTTTCAGTGTCATACAAATTCCTCTGAGTTGATGTTTGATGAATAATGGATTTTGCATGAGTTCTCACAACATCATATTGAATCGTATTAAATCCATCTCCAATACCCCATGGACCTTGAGCCTTGTATTTCTCACAAATTTACACTTCATATGAGTCTTGTGATATTCAACATTGATACTATACACCCAAGGATGTTTTATCATCCACTCTTCTCGAAATTCACATTTGAGAAGGCCTTCCTCCTCGAACTACTAGATCCACCATCGTGTCCTTCCTTTTTATTGCCAAGAATTTCTATATCAACAAAATACTCTTCATTCATATCTTCATTAGCATCATCATTCAAATGAGGTATATATGGAATATCTTTAACATTATAAGTCTTTGATGTTTTAAAATATACATAAAAAAAATAGTTGATTGACCCTTCCTTTTTGGAGGAATTTCTATTTAAATAATTTACCTACATGCAAAACAATTACAATAAATCACAATAATCAAATAAAGAGTGAAGGATTGATAGTCATTACATAAGCAAAGATGTCAAGATAATAAGGTGTAATTACTAAAGAATAGCACATTCCACCTTGAAGTGTGTATGAATGTGGAATGAATTTTTTTTATCTATTTGTAATAGTAGAATTTTATTAGTCACTCAAATTACATTTTGGTAATTTATGATGATAAAATCCCTTCAATAAGTATGATATTTATTATGGTTCATTAGATTTCTTTGTTTTGATGAATGCTCCTTAAAAAATTACTAGACACTATCTATAGTACAATGAATACTTACTATAAAATAGATACACTACCTATAGTACAACAAGTAGATCAATAATAAGTCAATTCAAAAAAGCAACTTCAAACCTTATTTTTATGGAACCTTAACCTATGTAAAATAGCATAACATTTTAAAATTCTTATTGAATTTAATATTCTTAAACCTATAAGAAATCAAATTAAGTTAAATATATGTTTGTTATTAATAAATTTAACATAAAAGATTTAAATTAGAATATATTAAGTATTAAGATAAGTGAAAATAAACTAAATATATAAAGTTAAATATGAGCTAATTATTAATTATTATTATTAAATTGAGTGTAAATAGTAAAATAGATAGAGAATATATAAATATATAAAATTAGTGTAATTTCAATCATAGTTTTAATATTTCTTAATGGTACAATAAAAACAATAAAAGTATTAATGTCACACATCTAACTAATAACGTAACTTATAGTAAAATAAAATGTGTCTATATTAATAATAATCCATGAATTACCAATAGCATTATGGTTATTCGCTTTCAAAAGAACATGGCGTAATTCGTTAATTTAAATTGTAATGAAATGTTGGACTTGTTGGCATTATGGCACAGGTGTTGTCCTTGATGGCAACTCACTCTAGTGACAGATCACAGTTCAGGCACTCAAAAAGAAGAAAAAGGCATATACGCAGGTTCACTTCGACGAAGCCGCATATACACGCGGGTTGGACATTCTCAAGGTGCGTATGCGTATACACGCACTTTCATGAAAGGAAAAGCGCGTACATGTGGGATAACTTATTTTTGGTCCATGGTATTTAGTCCTTGGTATTTGAACCTATGGTTTTGGGCCATGGTATCTCGTCATAAGTGTTGATCCCAAGTATTGGGTCCATGGTATTGAATTTTTATGGTTTTTGGACCGTGGTATTGTGAAAGGAAAGACTATAAAAGAGGAAGAAGATCATTAGGCAAAGGATCATCTGATTAATTGAAAATATGATAAAATACTAGATCTGGAATACTAGTGATTGGGTTATGGTGCAGATCTGGATTTGAATGAAGGAGGAACCTGAGCGCAAGAAGGAATGATAAGTTCTCTTGATGTGTCAAAATCTTAAAGCTTGAATAGTTGTATCTCTGTATGATTCTGATCTGTGATATGTGGCGCACGCTTGATCTATAAATCTGATAATCTGGGTTAACTAATGTCTGAATGATTGAAAGAGTGAATTATCCTTTATAGATCTGTACGCAAGTTCAATGAAGCTAAGGCGCGTATACACACAGTTTCTGCAAGTGAAAGAAGTGTATACGCAGGTTGGTCTTGATGCAGAAGTGTATACACGCAGTTTCTGCAAGTGAAAGAAGCATATACATAGGTTGGTCTCGACACGAACGCATATGCACGCAGGTTTCTAAATAGTGAAGTAGTGTATGTCTCTTGAATTATGTTTTAGCTGCTACAGTGTTCTGGGTTCATAATTGGTGTGTGATTACTGTTATTGTGTTCTAGGTACAGCAGTCGGAGAATTGTTTATTTGATTCAGTACTAATTGGTTAAAAAGATATTGTTTGATGATTGATTGATATTCATGGATCCAGTCTGAAAATTTATGAAACGTGGTCCGTGGAAGAAAAGAGAGGGTTGTAGCTCTCTACAGTTTGCAGCCTGCGTACTGGTAAAGGACTACACCAGTACAGAATCATTGTAAAAAAGAAGTTTCTAATTGAAAAGATGGAGACATATTGCAGCAGGTGGTTTTCACCCACATTGGGGTTCCACCTTATATCTTGTGTTCTTGTGTGTGATTGTCTTCTGCTCTATTTTACTATTCCTGGTTACTGTTTATATGATTCTGATGTACATATCAATGTTCAACATCTGTAGAATATATTAAATTATAAGTCTGCATGGTATACACGGTTTCCTTATCTGTAGTTGCGTATATACGTGGTTTTTCTCTAATTGAAGTAGCATATATGTTCTGGGTTTGAAAAAAAAATAATTGACCAGATAATACTGATTCACCCCCCCCTCTCAGTATTATTTCCAACAATTGGTATCAGAGCAGGTCCTTTAGAAGAAGCTTGATCGCTTGAAGGAAGATCTATCATCATGAGCAACTACGCGAGAGAAGCATCGATCAGGCCACCAACTTTTGATGGGACCAACTTCGTCTATTGGAAGGTAAGAGTCACATCCTATCTTCAATCTCTTGGTACATAAGTCAGGGATATCATAGATACAGGGTACACTTTTCCTTCAGCAACTCCTACAGATCCGGCTGAAAATAAGCAGTTTGAAACAAATGAAAAGGCTGTCAATACTCTATTAGGATGTCTATCGCAATCAAAATTCGTCAAGGTGATGCAGAATAAAACCGCAAAAGAAATATGGGACAAGATCGTTTTGATCTATGAAGGAGATGAACCAGTAAAACGAGCAAAACTTCAAACCCTCATAATTCAGTATGAAAATCTCAGAATGTATAATGACGAAAGTGTGGCTAACTATTTCCTATGTATAGATGAGATTGTTAATTGTATGAAAAACTTGTGTGAAGAAATAAAAGAGTTTGTTGTGGTTGAAAAGGTTCTAAGATCTTTGTCCTCTAAGTTTGAATCAAAAGTTTTTGCAATAGAAGAAAAGGAGAATCTTCAGAAAATTACCATGTCGCAGCTACACGGAATTCTAACCGCTTATGAAATGAGGAAAGGAGGACCATCTAATAGGAGAGAAGCTGCATTCAAGGCTTTAGGTAAAGGAGATTACTATGAGTTAGGACATATATCAGACGAAGAGGAAGAATCAAATTTTGTCAAGAACCTTCAACGGGGTGCTGGAAGATTCAGAGGTAAGTTACCCTTCAAATGCTTTGCTTGTGGAAGAGTCGGTCACTATGCTGCCAAGTGTCCTCATAAAGATAATTTTGACAAAGTTAAGGAACCTATTAGATGGAACAAGAAACAGAATGTAAGTAAGAAAAGCTACTACACTCATGAAGACAGTGATGTACTCTCAAATAGTGATGAAGATGAATGAGGTAATAATTATATACTTTTAATGGCTTTTGAAGATGATGATTTTATGGATGCTATAGACGAAGAATGTCTTTATGAAGAGATTTATAAACTCAAAATTTGTTTACAAGAGAAAAATATGATTAATGATACTTTGCAATTTCAACTGGCTGAAAGGGAAAAACATCATGAAAAGTTAGAATGTGAAATTGTGGGACTTAGAAAAGAGATTGAGAAAACAAAAGCTCTTAATATTAGATGTGTTAAAGGATCTGAAACTCTATATGAGATTATCAATGTGCAACATTCTCCTCTAATCAAGACAGGTCTGGGATATAATGAAGAAACATCTCAAGCACAGAAACCATCCACTTCCAAAAGTTATCTTGATGCAGCAAGGAGGAGTGAGAAAAGGCCCAATGGAGATCACCAGGTAAATCGGGGACAATTTACCTCAAGAATTAACAAAGACTACCCGGTAAATCGGGGGCAATCCACCTTAAGGATGAATAGAAGCTGCAACCAACCACAGGTAAAACCTTCTCAATTTGCCTCAAGAATGGATGACAATAGAAACTACAATCGTTTGGTTGGTAGATTTGATAATCAGAGGAGTTTCTTCAATGGCCAATGCTTCACGTGTCATAACTTTGGTCACAAAGTAGCTCAATGTGTTGCCTATAAGACAATCATGACTAGAGAAGCTCAAAAACAAAGAAGTATGATTGGGATCATGAAAAGAACCTACAATAATTTTTTTCTCTTGAAAATGAAATAGAATGTTCTATTTGTAACAACTTCGGTCATGAAGATTCTGAATGTAGGAGCAGGTTTCGGCAGACAAATCAGAAGGAACAAACCTCAAGTGCCAAAACATGGAGAATGAAAGAACCACAACCAGAAAGATGTGGTATAGCCTTATATGTGGAAGGGCAAGAAAATCAACGGTACATCAACAGCAGATGTTTGAAACATATGACGGGTGATAAGGAAAAACTTCAGTCACATAGCGCCTTAGAGAAAGAAAAGAAGGTCTCATTTGGAAATGCCACCCATGCACTCATAAAAGGTAAAGCTTATGTTCTTTTAAAATAAAAGGTCAAAGCAGGAAATGTTATGTATGTTGATGGCTTAAAGCATAATCTATTGAGTGTCAGTCAGATGTGCGATAAAGGAACAAAGGTAATATTTCGATCAAATGGATGTAGTGTTCGTGATCTTGATAAAGGAAAAACAGTGATCAAAGGCATAAGAACTCCAAATAATTTGTACATATTCAAAGAAGGACAACAACAATGTTATCTAAGCAAGAATGATGAACATTGGCTATGGCACCGAAGATTGGGGCATCTAAGCTTCTCGCAAATAAGGAAAGCATGCAAATACCAGGGACTTCGTGGTCTTCCAGACATCAGAATTCCAGATAATACAATATGAAAATCATGTCAGTTTGGTAAGCAAACCAGAACTAACTTCCCTGAGAAGGAAGGATCAGCTAGCAGGGCACTTGAGCTTGTCCATACTGATGTATGTGATCCATCTAGGAAAAGGTCACCTCGGGGAGAAGAATACTTTATATTATTCATTGATGACTATTCAAGGATGGTTTGGATAGGACTTATGAAGCACAAAGATGAAGCCTTCGAAAAATTCAAATCCTTCAAAGCTTTGGTTGAAAAAGAATTAGATCACAAAATTAAATGCCTCAGGTCTGATAGAGGTGGTGAGTTTACCTCAAATGAATTTTTCGATTTTTGTGAAGAACATGGAATAAGAAGAGAATTATCTACAGCCAAGACTCCTCAGCAAAATGGAGTAGTGGAAAGGATGAACAGAAGGGTTCAACAAATGGCTCATGCTATGCTTGATGAGTCTGGAACTCCTACAACTTTCTAGGGTGAAGATGCATTTGCTGCAGTTGTTATTCTCAACAAAACAAACGTCCGGGTGAACAACACTCAAACCCCTCATCAACTCTAGTATGGTGAGACTCCTTCAGTAAAATATTTCAAAATTTTTGGAAGCAAATTCTATATCAAAAATACTGATGAACATCTTGGCAAGTTTGAACCTAGAGCAGATGAAGGAATTCTCCTTAGTTACTCTCCCCACAACAAAGCTTACAAGTGTTATAATAAAAGGCTTGGAAAAATTGTTGAAAGTATTGATGTAGTGGTTGATGAAGAAGAAAACGTTCCTAGGCAGGAAAGATCTGAAGATTTCGAAGATGATGAGGACTATACTTCAACATCAAATCAGATTTATGATGAAGAAGAAGCTCAAGAGGCACCAGAGGAACAAATAAGGATAGAAGAGAAGACTCCATCCAGATACGTTCAAAAGAATCATCCAGAAACTCAAATTTTGTGGTAGAAAGAGGCAGGTATACAAACAAGAAGAACAATTGCAGAAGCTTCAAGTGATTTGACATTACTCTCCTCCACGGAACCACAAAATGTAAGAGAGGCATGCAAAGATGAATGCTGGGTCAAAGCAATGGATGAAGAACTTGAGCAGATCGAAAAGAATAACACTTGGGAGTTGGTTCCTAGACCAAAAGATAAGAATGTCATAGGGACAAAATGGATCTTCAAAAACAAGCTGAATGAAACTGGGGAAGTGATTACAAACAAGGCCAGACATGTTTGTAAAGGGTATGCTCAACAAGAAGGAATAGACTTTGAAGAAACTTTTGCTCCTGTTGCTAGACTTGAGGCCATCATAATGTTCCTTGCTCTCTCTAGCTTTTAGAAGTTCAAAGTATTTCAAATGGACATGAAATCAGCCTTTCTAAATGGAGACTTAGAAGAAGAAGTGTACATTGAGCAGCCAGAGGGCTTCGTCCTTGGTAATGATCCAAATCTTATACGCAGACTAAAGAAGGCTCTTTATGGTCATAAACAGGCTCCAAGGGCTTGGTACTATCGTCTGGACAAATACCTTCATCAACAAGGTTTTTCAAAAGGATCAGCAGATAGCAATCTTTATATAAAAATTGAAAATAACAAATTGTTAATACTTGTTGTGTATGTAGATGATATCATCTTTGGAAGCAATGAATAAGCTATGAGTCAAAACTTTGCCTTAGCAATGCAGAAGGAATTCAAAATGTCTTTGCTTGGAGAACTGACATATTTTCTTGGTTTACAAATCCAACAAAATGAAGGTGGTATCTTTTTATCTCAAACCAAGTACCTCAAGCAGATTTTGAAGAAGTATGGCATGGAAGATTCAAAACCAGTATGTACCCCTATGATTACAGGATGCAACCTCAGTGAAAATGATGAATCAACATCAGTGCATCAACCAACTTATAGATCCATGATTGGAAGTCTGCTCTATCTAACAGGTACCCGACCAGACATCATGCATGCAGTGGGAATGGTTGGAAGATTTCAGGCAAATCCAAAGGAAACTCATCTTCAGGCAGTAAAGAGAATTTTCAAGTAT
>APFE030330990.1:74577-142819 GCA_000404065.3 Pinus taeda | reverse complement strand
AAGGGCATTACGAGAAGAACTTTTACTGTTCGAGCTTTCTCAAAGGGCATTTGGAGACAAAGAAAGGCAACTTATCTCCGCGAGCGATTTTTAAAAGACAAAAAAAAAAAAAGATAACCTCGCCCCTGCGACTTACTAGGGGCATTCCGAGAATCGAACTCGGGACTTCTCGCACCCGAAGCGAGAACCATACCACTAGACCAAATGCCCTTCCACAGAGGATGTCAACGTTGTAAAATTCCAGAATATTTGAGTCTGGCTACCCAGTTATTGATTCTTTTGAGAGTGGGATTTGAACCCAGGGGATTTGGATTTGCGTTTGGCCGTGTGTAGAGGATGCGGATTTGCGATTGTTGGAGTTTGAGGCTCGTGGAATGGAAGAAAACAACAGAAAGTTGGAGGTGTGAAAGAATGTTGTTCTGATAAGAATGAGAGGATGAGTGGGCATCACGTTCCATCCAGATAACAAGCCGGCCTATTTGAATTTGTTGGTGTTATGATATGTCGAGGTCAGATTATTCATAGGTATCTCAGATTTCTTCAAAGGTAACAACTATTGATTTAGAGCCAAGCAATGCTCAAAATCATTTGCTTGCATATTGTTAAAACGGAGGAAGCTTTCAATATAAGTATCTGCAGTCTATGTAACCAGATTAAATACTAATCTATTCCTATTTCTTGTTTTGATTCTCATCATTTGGGAATGCATAATATACTTCTCCTTGTATATGAATGCAACCAATCATTATTGTGTGTGGATTTGGAGAATACTTGTAGAGTTCAAATCTTGCTTTTGGTTCATTCCTCAAGGAAGAATATCACTTGATTGTTGTAGTTTTCTGGGAGAACAAAGTTTGAGAATACCTTGCAGTAACATTGGTTCATAGTTGTGAACAAATTTTAAAGTGTCAGTTTGCATTGGAGAAAATGACTCTAATTGGTGGTGTATTAGAGTTTCTCAAAACTCTGATACAAGCTACTGTCGAAGACACAGTTAAAATCAACAAGAACACTCTTTGTGACATTAAAGCATGTCTGCAGAATACACAGGAAAAAATAGACTTTTTGGAGCTTGAATCTCAGCTTCAGCGAGCAGAATTACAGCAGTGGAGTCATCATTCTGAACCTGTTTCTGTTCAGAAGATTGAAACAGACTCCCATAAGCAACAAGTCAATAATGTTACAGTTCATTCAAATAAAGCAACAATTGTACATGCAGATGCAGAAACTCAGTCTGCACTTCCAAGCCCATCATTAGACCTTGGGAACATCTTGTCCATAACAAGCACAGAACTGGTCTTGGATATGAAAAGGACTTGTCCTTTCATATTCCAGACTATGCCAAGCCCATTCAGTTTCAGAGTGTTGGATTCATTCATGACAGTTCACCTGCTCCTTATGACAGTTCAACTTCAACTGTTCCAGACTCTGCCCTCTTCCACAGCAACAGCAACAACAACAACAACAGCTTGTAAAATGCCAATACTGTGACCGAGTTGGCCATATGAAAGATCACTGTTTTGATCTTCATCCATGTAAGCACTGTCAAAAAACCAGTCATTCTTCACACAGATGCTTCAGAAACAAACGTCCTGCAAGAACAAAGATTCATCTTGGATGGATCGCTTCTTGGCATTGGGCATCAACAGCCAAGAAGATATTCCAAACGCATGTCAGAACTTGTTCCAGAATATTGAACAGTCTTGCAGTTGAGTTTTCTCCATCATCTCACCTTGTATCTGACAGGGGGGAAAATGATGGTCATCTACAAGCTTCAAAGTCACATCAAGCGAACCTGAGCCACAACCTGCCACACCAGTTTCAGAGTTGTAGCCAGAGACAAAGATGCCTGAAGATGCCTTTAGTTGGCAATCTGGGACACTTCCTCTAGCAGAAGACTTCAGCTTCTTGCCAGTTTTGGAAGAGTTCCGGGAACAAAATTGAGGACACTTCCTCTAGCAGAAGACTTCATCTTCTTGCCAGTTTTGGAAGAGTTCCAGGAATTGCATAAGCATTCCAGAGTTGTTGGTCATCCGTAAACCATCACAGGTTGAGACTTCCCTTTTACAGGTCGAAGTTTTACCTTTTATGTGGGGTGAGGCCTCCCTTTTACGGTTGAAGGTTTCCCTCTTTAAAACAATAGGATCACTTCCTCTAGCAGAAGACTTACAGCTTCTTGCCAGTTTTGGAAGAGTTCCTGGAACTGCACTAAGCGTTCCAGTGTTGGTGGCTATCCTTAAACCACCGCCCTTTATACCAACATTTCATAGAGCACATTCAGCCTAGTGCTGCCATGCATTTTTGCACATTTTGTATTACAGCTCTTTACTTGGACTCATACATAACCCTTCGGATTAAGGGGGGGAATGTTGGACACCTAATCCTAAGGTTAGTGTGGAAGCTAAACAGACTAAGCAGTCCAAGGGACCTTGGGATGTGAATCCCAACGGTCACCACATGTACTATAAATATGTATCATTTGTGAATAAAAATTGAATTGCATGTTTTATCATTACTATTCTTTCTCGCTCCCCATGTGTGTTTAACAAAACGGGAATTGAAGACACCCCTAAAACCACAGCAGAATGGGGTGGCCGAAAAGAAGAACAGATCAATTGTGGGAGCAGCTTGAGTGGGCTGAGGCATGCAATACAGTAGTATACCTACAGAACAGAAGCCTGCACCATATACTAGGGATAAAGACACCTATGGAGGCCTTTTCCTAGAAACGGCCTAATGTAAGTCACTTCCGACTCTTTGGATCATCAGTTTACTATCATGTGACAAAAGATGCTAGGTAGAAGCTAGACCCAACAACTGAGTTGGGAATACTTGTGGGGTACACGGATACACCCCATAACTATCGGGTGTACCTACCTACCACTCAGAGGACAGTGGTATGTAGGGATCTAAAGTTCGACGAGCAGACAGCTATGCGCTTATCACTTGAGAGGGAGCTCAAGTTGCATGCAGAGGAGGAACTTTAAATTCATAAGGAGGAGGAGCCTCAGATTGATGTGGAGCAGCTGCATGTAGAGGATCTGGGAGTGGAGACATCCACTAATGCTGAGACTTCTAGAGATGGGTGGAAACGCTCAAGGGAAGCTGACAGGTTGATGATGGATGCGTGGGAGAATGTGGGATAGCCATCTTCTCAGCACAGACAGAGGAAGTCGCCCAAGAAGTATACTAGGTACATGGCCCTGGTTGGGGAGTGTGTAGATATCGAACCTTCTTCATTAGAGGAGGCAGTGCAGCAACCAGTCTGGGTTGATGCAATGGTAGAGGAGTATGACTCTATCATTTGAAATAGTGTGTGGGATGTTGTCCCAAGACTTCAGGGTAAGTCAGTGGTGAGTTCCAGTTGGATTTACAAAGTAAAGCAGGTAGCTGATGGTAGTGTTGAGAAACACAAGGCAAGGTTTGTTGCCCGAGGTTTCTCACAGGTCAAGGGGATCGACTACGATGAGAATTTTTCTCCCATGGCAAGGTACTCATCAATTAGTTCGATGTTGGCACTATTAGCTTATATGGGGTGGAAGATCCACCAGATGGATGTGAAGACAACATTCCTCAATGGGAAGATTGAGGAGGAGGTGTACATTGCACAGCTAGAGGGTTTCGAGACCTTCGATCGTGAGTTGCATGTGTGCCGACTCAAGAGGACTTTGTATGGGCTGAAGCAAGCACCATATGCTTGGTACACTAGGATTGATAGCTATTTCATCGAGTTGGGCTTCACCAAGAGTGAAGCATATGTGAACCTTTACCACATCATGGTAGAAGGTAAACCATTGATCATTGTTCTGTATGTCGATGATTTGATTTTGACAAGTGATGATCAACTGACACAGTCTTGCAAGGAGGACCTTGCAAGAGAGTTTGAAATGAAATACATGGGTCTTATGCACTACTTTCTAGGCATGGATGTGTGGCAGAAATATGGTGAAGTATTTGCGTCTCAAGGCAAGTATGCCAATGAGATACTCAAGTGCTTTCACATGGAGAAGTGCAAGCCCATGCAGACTCCTCTAGCTGGGAACTGGAGGAAGGAGGATGCTACTTTAGGTGAGGTAGTAACTGCTACTGTTTATTGGCAGCTAGTGGGTTCACTTATGTATCTGGTGAACACACGACCCAACTTATGCTTTGCGGTGAACCAGCTGAGTCAAGTTATGGTTCAGCCTACCAAGCTGTTTTGGGAGGCAGCAAAGCATGTGCTGAGATGCCTCAGGGGCACATCTCAATTTGGATTGTGATATAGACCGACAGAGGGAGTGAAGCTTTAGGGCTTCACAGATGTAATTTGGGGAGGGATTCCATAAGACTCGAAGAGCACTTCTGGAGAAATCTTCAACCTTGGGTTAGCTACAGTTTCCTAGTACAGCAGAAATAGAGATCAGTTGCACTTAGCTCAACAGAGCATGAATACATGGCTACTAGTCACGCTGCATGTGAGGCCATTTGGATGCGGAAGATTCTAGTGGGATTGTTTGGTTAAAGGATGGATCCAACCGTCATCTACTGTGATAATCAGAGCTGTATCAAACTCTCTGAGAATCCAATTTTTCATGACAGGTCCAAGCACATTGATATCTGGTATCACCATCTTTGAGACTATGTGTTCAAGAGGATCATGTTGTTGTTGTATGTTTCGACTGAGGAATAGGATGCAGATATTTTGACTAAGGCATTGTCAAAATGTAAGTTTGAGTTCCATAGAGATAGGATTGGGGTTAATGATAATCCCTTTCTTGTTGAGAGGGAGTGTTGAAAATAGCAACAAGAAATGCTAAATATATAAGTGCTAAATTTAGTACTACTATAAATAGCATTTCGGGATACCTTCCTATTTTAGTTAGTCCCTAAACTAAAATAGAGAAGTAAAATTCGAATTTGATCTTAGTAGCCATTTGTAAAATAATTAATTAATTCACCATGAGTTAATTAGTTGTAGAAAATCAAACATGAAGTCTATGTGGGGACATGCAACAGTTTCTCCATAAATTGAGGAATTTATCCATCAGTTAAAGAGATTAGGATGACTTGTAATATTGAGTTGTAATTAGTTGGCTCAGTTAACTGAGTCAATTCCAGTTAGATTAATTCAAACAGTCTATTGAATTAATTGTGAGTTCAGTTAGTTAATGCATGAATGCATGTAACTGTTGCACTTCAGATAGCTGAATATTCTCTCATAAATAACTCATGCGTGTTAGTTCAAACAGAGACCCAGTTGAGATCAGATGGAGGGGAAATATACTATCAGTTGCTAGAATATTCCATTGTGAATATCTCTTGCATGCACAAGTAATTCTTTCCTTGAGGATTGCGCAGTTACATCTTCAGGTTTTGTGAGTGTGATGAGGCCAATTCACACATGTGACATCATTGGACCCCAAGAAAAATTGTGCAAGGAAATAGGAGGCTTGGAGGGCTTGAGGAGGACATATGCTATGTCTATTCAATCTGTGAGTTGTATTGTTTGACTGCGTTGAGAGCAGGATAGCTTGAGCGTTGATTCTTTTTGTAACTTGAACAAGATTTCTACTTGTATGATAATACAAAGATTGGGGTTTTAGGTTGAGGCTTTCCCCGGGTTGTTTCCTCTGTGTTATGTGTGATTGATTTCTCATTCTCATTTATATGTGTTCTCATTGATCTTGCTCATATTCGATTAAGTTTCCACCAAGTTTGTTGTAGAAGTAGATCTTGTATTTTTCTTTAGTCTATTACATAATCTTTTGATCTACAGTGGGAATTTCTACACTCCTCTAATTCCTTCATCATAGGAATTCATACAAACTAACAAGTATTTTACTTAATATAAAATCTTCATAATAGGTGCATTACTTAAGAGATTGTTTAATTGTTGGAAACTTTCTTCACATTCTATTGACCATGCAAATACGGCCCCTTTCTTCTACAATGAAGTGATTGGTTGGCTAATCTTTGAAAATCCTTGGATGAACCTCCTATAATATCTCGTTGATCTCATATATGACACATTTTGAGGTTCTAGCCAATGCATAATTTCCTTGATATTTTCAGTGCCTACTTCAACCACTACCTCTAAGATCACATGGCCCAAATAGTGTGCTTGTCTCTCAAAGAAATCACAATTATCGAAATTTACATATAGCTGGTGTTATGAAATTATTTTTAATATGTTGTTGAGGTTATTCTCGTTCTCCTCCTTGGACTTTAAACACACCAAGATGTCATCAATAGAAACCAAGAAAACTTGGCTAGGTATTTGCTGAGTATTTGTTCGTTAGCCACATAAATGTAAATGGTGCATTGGTGTGCCTAAATGGAACTAATGTAAGCTCATAATTCCCATACTTGGTCTTGAATGAGGTTATGTATATGTCCTCATCCTTCATTCTAACTTGAATATATGCCTAAGTGGCACTAATGTAAACTTGTATTGCCCAAAATTGGTCTTGAATGAGGTAATGTATACATCCACATGCTTAATTATAACTTGAATATATTGAGGCCTTAATTTATTTTTGAAAGCACAATTGTCCCCACACAAAGACATTTGACCCCTAGGGAAAGGAATTCCCCCTAATGGCATATTACGTCAAGGATTATATGATACTTTGAAAACACTATTTCTCCTTGAATCATTGGGAATATGCATAGAACCCCTTGGAAGAATCTCTATAAAATATTTTCTTAAGCCTAAGATGATAATGACATAAATGATGTAACTAGGGTGAAGCCGCCCAGATCTAAGTTATGACCTAATGGTTTCCCAAAAACCAAAAATGATTCCGATAGGAAGAATGGATGTTAAGAGACTAGGGGAACTAATCAGGGTTGTAGAAGAAATTAGTGGTATGCACCTGATAAAATAAATATTTAAATGAGGTTGTAAGAGTGGAACTTATCACACAAATCAGAGTTGACGAGGACATCATAGTAGACATCCCTGAAATGGATGGTTAATAAGATCCAATCTATCCCATCGTTGAGGCACAACTCTCACAAGTGATGGTATGAGAAAACAATGAAAAGGTACGTTGAAAGTTATCACTCACCTGAACGAGTACAAGGTCAAGAGGAACAATGAAAGGTGGATTTACAATGATCAATACAATTTCATCTATCACTTCAAGGACAAATTTATTTTCCCACTTTGCACCAAAAATAACCCTCCTCTGTTTAGTTTGATATATGTCCTCAATTATTATAGTTATCCTACATCTTTGTAATGTTGGGATTTCATCTTCTATATGAAGGTTTTGGAGTCTTTAAGATTGAAAAATAATTTGGTCAACCATAGTTAATAGATAAATTTAATTAATTAGAAAATACACCCATATGGCCAAGTAGACTCAAGCAGAAAAACCACCTCTAATAAAAAGAAATATAAGAGATAACAATATGTAAAAGAAAGGATAAAAGGGTCTTCCAATAATCATCCTAGGATGATAAGGGCCCTGGTTCAACTAATGAAGGCAACATAAATCATTACACTAGCCTCCCTAACCAACCATTATCGACATAAGTGGAATTCCTTAAATAATATTAGTTGTCACTCCCCAAGGGAATTGATATGGTGATGTAACATAAATTTTAGGTACCATGGCATATCCCAACACAGTCACCTAAGTAGGTTGATTAAATAATAACATCTAGGTACCAAATCTCAATCAAATGGTTGGAAGGATAAACATGCGTTTGAACCATATGCACAAGTAGAGAAATAAGATAAAACACTCTATGAGGGATTATTCAGAGAAATAAGATAAAACACTCTATGAGGGATTATTCATAGTGAACCCATACCCCAAGATATCCCCAGACATGCATAATCCAACAAGCACTAGAAAACAAATGAAGAGGGGATATCCCTACCACCATTTCCGACTACAAATTTGTCATTAACTCCTATCTTAAAGAAGCTTCTTAGCAAACAATCTATGTGATAGTGGGTTTTGTCACTCTCTAGTGATATCTAGTTTCAATTTTGTGGCCCTGAAGAGTTTCCTCTGCAATCCTATTTCAAGGCCCTCTACCTTAAACTATGTTGCCTTGCTATAAATGCAAAAATATCTAAATAATTTTATTAACACTTACATTTTATTTTCTATTTTTACTTAAAGGCTACCAAATAAATCTTTTATGGTGGGTTGGAGAACTCCTTTCCAATCCTTAAAATGCACACTATATTCTAGATGAATTTCTTTCAATTCAATGAAATATGTTTAAGGGAACATAAGAAAGACCTTTCCTCTTTTCAAATGAAAAAAGAAACCTCACACTCTCTCCATGGTTGCACACTATATCTAAATTTTCAAATGAAACTAATTACTAATTTGTTTATTCAATCCAAGAGCACCAATGCAACTTTTAAAAAACAAGTACTAAGAAGGAATAAACAAAAAAAAATTGTTTGATGAGAAATATAATTTTATTTTTTAATTATTAATATAATAATAAAAATAAATTGGGAGCCTAGTTTTAGTTTGAGAGTTTAAGATTATTGACTCTTTCTATAAAAAAATATATCATACTATATATCAAAATATATTTAATAAAAAAAATTACCCATTGGTTTTGGCTTGATGGTAATCAAAGGTCCTTATTAAAAGATACTTGAAAAGAAAACTACACGATTGTCCTAAAAGTTATAAAATAAATTGATTTTAAGTTAGCAATATCTCCATGATATAGACACCATTTTAGATGATTTATTTTTTAAATTGAGCTGAATTTTCAGGGAAAATTTAGATCCATAGTTATTTCATATTCAAATTATATATAGAAAGTTCCAAATTTTGGTTTGATATGTACAAAGATTGTTCCATTTTATTTTTTAATAAATTTTGAATCAAGTCTAAATCTGATAGATTAGTGTTGTATCTAACTTAAAAGAAATACAAACAAGACGGGCTGTGGGGCAGCTAGTCCCTGCCCCAGCCCAATAGTCAAACAAAAAGTCCGCAGCTTGCCAGGAGAGCGAAGCATAATACAGTTTGCTGCGAAGCATATGTCAATAGTCTTACAGTTTGCCAGGAGAGCGAAGCATATTTAGACATTGCCCTATCAATAGTTTTGCAGTTTGCCATTGCCAGGAGAGCGAAGCATATTTAGATGTTGCCCTGTCAATAGTCTTGCAGTTTGCCAGGGGAGCCAAGCATATTTAGACGTTGTTGCGCCACAAGGTTGTAACGAAGATTATGGCATCATCGTTACTTGCCAACTTGCAGCAAACATTCAGTTTTATCCAAGTCCAGATTTCATAGAGCATTATTGTTCGATGGAATAGAAACTATACACATTCCTTGACTACCCCTTCTCAGTCTTAGTAGAGTTCCTTCAAGGTATGGAGGTGAGCGTCAGGTTGTTGGCGTTGTATGATGTAGTTGCAATGTTGAGTGTTTTCTGAGCCTGGGAAATAAAGTGAGTTCTCTTTGCACTGTCCATTATGGAGTTGGCCAAGAATTAGTTACTGAAGCTTAACTGCCTTTGGAGTTGCCCAAGAATTAGTTACCCTTGATCCATGGTAAAAAATAGTAAAACTATTGAACCTTTTCTAATTTTGACATAAATTTAGTATAATAATTTATTTGCTGCAGTACGAGAAAACATTAAAAACATTGCGGAAGTTCCTCACGCAGAAGGAAATCTCTAATGTGTTCAAAATGCAATCTTGTAATAGAGGCCAGAAGAGCAAGAGGTGTATATATATATATATATATATAGCCATTGGCAGACAAATTATAGAGTGCAGAGTTAACGATATACATAACATTCCACATAGATAGATATCTATTTTGTTGGGAATTTTGATTATCGTCAACGCTGCGCTCAATAATATGGTTGCGTGGGCTGTCATAGGCTTGCAGCAATCGCTTCCGGGCATTCTCTCCATAACAAAAGCATACTGAGATTACCAGAACTAAAAGCATCCAGCTCTGGATCGTAACAATGAGTAGAATGTACTACATTTGGCGTAGTGCATAAAGTCCTTTGGCAGTAATGAACCTCCAGCAGCAGCAACAAGTAACGTGGAATGCGTTAATGAACCTCCAGCAGCAGCAACAAGTAACAATGAAAATCCACCACACCATTCTTCCACAAGAAAGGAATGGTTGGAGATAAAGGTAAAAATATAAAACAGCGATATAAATATAGGTCTCTTGCAAAGCTTCTTTCAGTATCTTTGCGTTCAGAACAACATATGCACCTCTGCTTTTACATATACGAAATAGCACATTGTATTTTTCGAAAGGTAGAACAGAAATATGCAATTATGTCTTTAATATGCGAAAGAGTATACTACTGTTTTCTGGGTCAAAAGTGAAATCGGTATATAAGTGCGAAATTTTAAGAATTCAACTGTATATAAATATTGTGCTTATGTTTAAATGTTTAGCTTATACATTTATGAGTGTTTTAGAACATTATCGATATATAGTGTATCTAGACACCTACGAAATAAATATCATTAACATTAAAATGTATTTTTTAAGTTCTAGATTCTAGTAAATTAAAATTAATTCTATTTTATATCCGTAGAGAATAATAATGGCATGATTCTCGATGCACGGTACGATTATGCCTCAGGTTTTGTGTAACTCAACGGACCCAGTCTGAATGTAGTGTCTGCATGAATCCCAAGTGTCAATTAGCAAGCAAGCCAGATACGACAGTTTGTTCGCTGAAGACAGGTCTTTGATCAGGTCGAAGCAGTCAGGTGGGATCAGCAGTCAAGAAGGTCGCTTATCCGCTTCATAACTGGTCGCACCATAACATACAAAGCACGCAAGTGAATCCATGGCAATGGTAGCCATTTCAGCTCTTTCGATAGCGGCCAGTAATTCATTAAATTCATGTACATTTAACGTATCATAGTTTTCAATTTCATCAACTTTTGTTATTTCATGTGCATTTACTTGTTTTCTGATTTGGGTCATTGCTTTGTGCAGGGGAATGCAGCCAATGTGAGGAGGGGATCTCTGTTTGCTTCATTCCCCAGTTAGAATTACACCATACCTGCAATTCCAGTTGATCAGGAGGAGAAAAGGCTGCAGCTCAGAAAGGACAAGTTTAACCCATTCACTGCTATGTGTTTGACAAATTGAAATTCTAGCTTCAAGAACGGTTCTGGAGAATTTACGCTGGTTCAAGAACGGTTATGGAGAAATTACGCTGGTTATGGAGAAATTACGCTGGTTAAATTCTCGTGGGATCGCTACAGGAAGGGCGCGTTGAAACGCAGCCAAATAGCCATGTCTTGGCGAACTTGCTGGTACCATACAACCTCCAAATATGGGTGATTTTTGGCGAGTTTCTTTTTCTTTTTCGAGTTTAAATTTGGTCTTTAGGCTTGTGTTAGTGGCTGAAAGGGGCTTCTTGACAGGAGCCGTTGCTTCCTTGTTTTGGCTGCCTGACATGCGTGGACAACTTGCAGAGTTCTCTCAAAACCTGGGGCATTAACATCCCCGAACCCAACGCTACCTGCGATCTGAATGTGAGTTTAGTTTTAAAATACACTGTTTTTTAGTTCTAGTTTTAAAATACTTAGCTAAGTTCTGGTATATCTTTAGATCTGACTGGTTCTATGGTAATTACTTTAATAACTATTTACTAAAACTTTTTTCTTACATATATTTAAATCCATTTAAATACTTAAATTCATTATAAAATTTATATGAGACAGGCATGTATCTCTCTACAATACATAAAATAAATCAAGACAAATTTATAACTAGTAATAAATAGTTATTTACTAACGCAAATTAGCCTGCATAAATTCAAAATAAAGCCTGATTTCAATGCTGACTTGTCCTGCAATGATAGTGACTTGTCCTGCAATGATAGCGTTAATAGAACACACAGTAGCATACAACAAATGAAATAAACAATAATGCAAATATCACAAGTTAATGAGACAATTAGAATAGAACTAAAATCAATATAAAATAAACACCCGGAAATAATAACAATTTACAAATCATTCACAATAATGTACTGAAAAGAAAATCGATTACCATGAACTCCATATCAGTCCATTAGAAGCTTTGAGTCTGACAGAGAATGGTATTGCACAATAGTGTGATAGCACTCTCCACAAGACTTCAACACTCTTCCCCTTGTGGGTTCAACTACAGAGCAAGCCCGTGTTATATATAGATTACATCGCCCCAAAGATGCCCTTCTTCTCCTATAGATTTTACTGAAAATACTTATTGGCACCTATTTTAGTTACAGTTAATGTTTGTCACGGAGTATCAACCACAAGGACTAATGGATAAGAATAATTTCTTAGGCGACAAAAAACAGAGCTAGTAAAAATAGATTAAATTTCTAACTAGTCAAAATAGATTAAATTTCTTTCAGAAAAAAACAGAACTAGTAAAAATAGATTAAATGTTTCTAGTGATTTTACCATGTGATTTTATGTCTGAATTGAGTCTTTCTCACAGATTTTGGTATTGCGCTGGTAGTTAATTCCAGGAGCAGAACCGGGCCAAGCAGAAAGCCGCCCCAATTGATGATCCAAGAAGAGGAAAACTGATTAATTTCAGAGCCGTCTATGGCGTAGAGCATGTAGGCAGTGAGTTATGAAGACAGACACCTGGGATTCTCATGCAGACACCGAATCAACATGCAGACAGATAGCGAAGCATGCAGAAAGCGAAGCAAGCATGGAACATGGGTTGGCAAGAGCTACTTATAAACTAGTTCTAGTTCACTAATATATCACTTTAACATTTAATGTTAGTGAATTAATGCTAATGCAAAGATAGCATTAGTTCTGGAAGGTGTCAAGTTGGTCTACTTCTCCTAACTTTTTCCTAAGTTTTGAGCCTGTATACCTCGGTTTGAGGCCAAATAAGAAGGAAATTGCATTGATTGGCTAAGAAGATAAAATATTGTATTTTCTGATATGTTTTTTCCGGAAACTTTGGTTTAAGCTCAAATGCGTTTATCGATTATTGTGTGGAACTAATGCTATCGGGTAAAACTGATTACTATAGTCCCTGCCAGCCCGAAGGGCAGGGACTAAAAAAGATAGAAAACACAATAAAGGACATAAGGAACAAAAATAACAAAGAAGTTTGAAAGGAGTAAGAAGGAATGAATTGTTTCTCTTGCATGAGTCACCAATTATGTTTGCATAAAAGGTTCCTATTGGAAAAGGAGTTTTTGCTCCGTAAGCCTTGCCTCTAGATTTAGCGAAGAATAATAATAAATTAATAATTTATTTTTCATATATCACATCCATACATCTCTTCATATTCAATATAATAAGAAAATAACTATACGATGTACCTTTCTCCTCCACTGGTTGATTTTGTTTTGACCAAATCAACTCTAGAGATATTATCTTTCCTATATCACATCCATACATCTCTTCATATTCAATATAATAAGAAAATAACTATATTGTGTATACCTTTCTCCTCCACTGGTTGATATTGTTTTGACCCAATCAACTACAGTAGACGCTACTCAAACTCTATAGATATTTCTCCCACTACTAATACCTATAGCTTACACACATCACAACTAAACAAAGAATATATTGTATCTTTAACAAAGAGATGTCAGTATATAAATGTTTAGCTAATGATAAGAATATATTGTATCTTTAACAAAGAGATGTCAGTGTATAAATGTTTATCTAATGATAAGAATAAGATATCTAAACATATAACAATAATATTTGTGGTAAAAAAAATCATAGGATTTATATTAAAATAATTTCATTAACTTGGCTTAAGGTAGTTTCTTCCCAAAAAGTTTGTTTCTTGGTCATCCTTGATTCATTAGCTATGTTTGGGCTCACCATAATGTTAAATGGAATCATTCGTGGGAAATTCACCAACAACATAAGGGTGTTCTCTGTCTTTCTATATCCATCCCCCATGGAAGGTTGGAAGGTTTTCATTATAGTTAAATAAATTTTATTTTATAAAAGTTATTTGTTCAAATATTTTGATTATAAGTATTGAATTACTTGAGAATTGTGTTTAATAAAATTATAAAAGACTGCTGTAACCCTAATTTTTTTTTTATTATAATTCAAATTATAACGATTTTCTATTTTCAAGTGTAGAATTCAGGAAATTAGTTATTTTTGTAAATTCATAACGATATAATTAAATTAACCAATTCTAAGAAAAATAATAAATACAATATTTGAAAAGAGTAATATATATATATACAAATTCTTAATTATTATACTTAAAATATTAATATTATTATAATAACATTAAGATATAAGTGAAATGATGTTTTGGATATATGATGATGATAATTAATGTCCACTAAAGTCTATATAGTCTACTAGACCTTAAGAAAGTAAGATATTAAATAAGATTCTTTAATCCTTTATTTCTATGCTTAAAAAGAAGTGAGAGAATGACTCCCAAATCACCATAGCTTTGTTGAGTTGAAAGATTAAGAAGGTTGTCAAAGGCCAATAGCTCAAGTGGTTGCTAGTGGATTTAATGCTCCCTCATCTCAGGTTTTATTCTCTAGAGACATGTAATTTTGTGTTGCAAAAGTTTGAACAATAACGGTGTTTTGAGAATTTACCATTGATTAGTTTAAGTATGAAACTCATGAGAATCAATTCTAATCTTGACAATGCTCATTTTCTTCTCAACACTAAGAATTTACCATTGATTAGTTTCACTATGAAACTCAGAAGAATCAATTCTAATCTTGACAATGCTCATTTTTTTCTCAACACTAAAGATAGAGTTTCACTATGAAACTAAGAGATAATTTAACAATTTTTTTTTAGTTTATTTTTTTATTTTATTTAACTCATAATGTTTGTGTATGAGATTTATTTTATTTTTATTTTATTTAATCTATAATGTCTTTATATGAGATTTGTGCAGATATAATTCAATTTATTAGATTTAACAAATTTTCAAAGTGAAATATTTTACTAATTGATAATTCTTTTGTGTGAGATTTGTTAAGATATAATTTAGTGTTTAAAATTTTAAAAATAAAAACAAAAATGCCCATTGTTTTAACATTATATATTTAGACCAATTAATATAATTAAAAAAATAAAATGAACAAACACATAAAAAAATGTTATTGTATTTCTTTATAATAAATGATTGAATTAATAACTTCCAATATAAAAATATAAAAATAGATATTAAATGTTACATTGCATGATCATACAAAACTCAAATAATCATAAAATAATGATAATCAAAATCTAGACATAAATTATGGAGAATCATTAAAATTATACAAAAATATTAATTCAATATTAAAAATATAAATATTGATCCAATGCCCAAATACTTTTAAAATATGCATTTATATAATAATATTCTCTTTAATGATTTATTTGAAAATAATAATTTTCTATAATTTTTAATTTTTAAGGGTGGTTTTTATTTATAAGTATATTGAAAATAGGTAAGTAAACTAACTAAAAAGACAAAACCAAGTAGTCGTATTAAACACCACACCAATTAATTAATAAAATAAATTTATTTTAATTAAACGTTTTAATAATTAATTTATAATATAATTATTAAATATAATTAATTATTAAATTTATAAAAAATATATATATTTAAAAAATATAAATGTTGATTGGAAGGTAAATCGAAATGGTGAGATCCAAGTGGAATGAAACACCTAAGCACTGGTAAAGGAGTCGTCTGTAAAGTTAGCATGAGTAGGTGAGAGTGTTCCATAGACAACTAAGTTGACAATGGAGAAAGTTGACAACTAAGTATCATTCATTAAAGGAGACCAGAAATTTAACACAAAAAAAAAAAAAACGAATTAGTCTGAATATCAACTTTACTGAGCACCCAAATACAGTCATACCTAATGTGGCCTTCAGCTAAACACAAATGAATTGATTTAAGGATAGACTGTTGAGAACATGGGTTGAGTTAAAAACGAGTTTAAAGTTGAGCCTAAATACAACACTAGCTTATGACACAACCAAATAAAATGTTACAACATATTATAACAAATAACAGTTTGAATACTTGAGCATCTCAACAAAGGATCAAATTAAACAATGAGCATCTTTTAATATGTATTCCTATAAGTTAGTGTTCTCAACTTTATAAACCCTATGCCAACTTGGGCTCAAAATCTAGTTTCCAGCCACGGAAACACTAACAAATCGTGGAAAACGAGTCACGTTAATCCCTGCAAAAACCTGAAAGGAAAGGTAACTATAATTAAAAACTTGTTTTTCAGGAGAAGAAACTCCAGCAAGCAGAGAATTTAAGTGCTTTGATTGATCAACCAAAGCAATGAAAATAACATGTACCCATCAATGAAACAAAGTTAGTGAACCCAAGTCACTGAACCAGAGCAATGAAAATGTCTTTCATGTCTAATTTGTGGAAATTACACTGAAATTAAGGTTGTTGACACCTAATCCTCATGATTGGGTGAATATAATGTAAATAGATAAACAAGTAATATGAACAGTCATCAGGAGATGAAATGAACAATCTTTTCCTCATGTATTTAATGAAGACCTACTTGAAGGAATAAACATGAATGAATTTTTGATTGAGGAGTTACTGCCTGGTCTGACATGGTATTAGAGCTAGCACCTTTTTTAGTTTCCCTCTGCTTTGTAACTCCCTCCTGCATATTCTGCTTATATTCTACCCATGTTGTGCAGGCCGACATCTCTGTCAAATCCCTACGAAATCTCATTCATTGTTTAAAGTATTCGTTGAAGTGAATTAGCTCTTGAAGGAGTCAATTCGTTGCATCGGCGCTGATTGTTGCATCAAACACACTAAAGCCGTAGGTGCTGCGGTGTATGGTACTGCTTCCTAGAGACAGCAGGTCGACGGACAGTTTAAGCCTAGAGACAACAGGCCGATAGACAGAAAAGAAGTTTATGCTAGCCAGCCTCCCTCCATGTTTGTATAACAATTCTCTAGGTTCAATCCATTTATGAAAATATTGGTATACGTTGATTGTATTAATGTTGTTTTGGAACGCTGATATGATTAATACCATATGTTGAACGCTGCCCATATAGATTAGTCTGTTGTATTTAAGTTGCTGGCAAATTTCATGTAACTAGAATATTGCTTGCTGACTAATTTTATGGTGAATACACTTTGATGGCAACCCGGAGGTCGCCTGTTCTATCCACTGTATGAATTAATGTTGAATGTGTACGCTGCTCCATATATATGATGTTGAATGTATATGTTGCGCCTCGTATTTTTTTAACGCTGCTCCTTGGAATAAGCACTGTACATAGGCCATTTTGGGACTTTAAACACTTTATTCAAAGCCAGATAAAGTAATCAGTCCGTTGGGAGGAGGATGGTCTTTGTAAAACATAAAATCTGCTGCAACCTGAATGAAACATGTGTTAGGTATGATAATGAATGCGTGCGCTAATATATTTTTGCGAGAGTGAAAGATAAACACGATGTAGTTGATTTACATTGGCTTGTTAGTGTAGTTTTTGTAGCAGTGACTGCTGTGAGGAGCTATAGGATGAAATTTCACTGCCCATACTGGGCAAGTAGACAACAAAATTTGGCGTTTTCTTGCTTCTTGTACAGTGGAGAATAGGGTGTGGGACAGAGATTTAGAAAAAAGTTTTGAAACTGATGAATGTAAAACAGGGTGTTGATTGGCTTTGCATTATTGTTTAACAATTTGCACTAAGAGTCAAAAGTTTTTAAACAAAAAAAGATTACCACCAGAAGTATAATTTTACAATATATTGGCAGAAGTATTTTTCTATCAGCAGAAGTAATTTTTTTTTTATAGAATGCATTCAATCATATCCATGGTGGGAATAGTTCTCACTGGCAAGGAGAACTATCTTGAATGGTCCTGGATGATAAAACACACCCTCATTTTCAATGAGTTGTGGAAGGTAGTGTGTGTCGGAGACAGAGACAATGAATCAGTATAGCCTACCTCAGACAAAGAGCTCGTCATTTGGGAAAACAAAAACAACAAAGCTTATACATTAATCACAGTATCTGTAAATGAAGAGGTAAGTCGCCATATTTCGTCATATTCAACTGCCTTTGAAGCCTTACAAAAGCTGAAAGAATTCTATGACTCACATTTGCACTTGAAGTTGTTCAACTCATGATTAAACTCTTCACTCTTGAACTACAAAATAATGATCCTCTTGCTCTTGCATCTGAAGTAAAGTCTATAATGCATGATATCAAATCCACTAAGGTTGAATTGGATATTCATCTTTTGGCTTTTCTCAAGGCACTTGATCCTACTTACTCCAATTCTGTTGAGTCATTGCAAGCAAATGGAAATCTCAAAGATATCACCTTTAACTCTCTTGTGAAAAAGTTTGCTGAAAGACAGAAAGCTTTTGGAAAGAAGATAGTCCCTGAATCTTCTGAAGAGGTTGTGTGCCTTGCTCATAAAGAAAAGCATCCTACTCAAGATTCTTCAAGAGGAAGAGGTGGTCGAAGAGGAAGAGGAAGATATTTCAGAGGCAGAGGGGACAGACATTCTCAAGGAGAAAAGGCAGATTTTCACTGCATTCGATGCAAAAGAAACGGATCACATGATGCCGCTACATGCAGGCTACCATGGGACAAAATTGAACAGAAAATAAATCAACAGAAAGGTAAAAATGATGTTAGAAACAAAGGTAAAGCACCTGAATCTGTTTACTATGTTGTGGCACAATGTAATATTGGAGTAAATGAAGATTTATTTAATGCTTCACTTGCTTCTTTGAAAAATGATTGGTTTCTTGATTCAGGAGCAACCTGCGACATGACTCATAGAAAATATTTTTTTGAAGAATTTACTGACAATGTTGATGGAGCAGTATACTTTGTAGACCAATCAAAAATAAGCCATGAGGGCTTAGCACAATCAGACTTAAATTGCCTGGTCTGCCAAACTTTCCTCTACACCATGTTCTATATCTCCCACAGCTGAAGAGAAACTTGGTGTCCTTGGTTGACATCCGCCAGCAAGGTCACTCCATTCATATGTTTGATGGCAACCTTGAGGTGAGAAAGCATCTAACCACTCACTTTTCATGAGGGGAATAGAAGAAGAAAGGCTTCTCAAGCTGCAAGGAACCTCTACTTGTGCACAACATTTCTCATACAATTGTCATCATGAAGAAGGTACACTTCCATCAAGTTTATTATGGCATGCTAGATTTGGACATTTGAACTATGACAGCCTCTGCTTGTTGAAGAAAAAATGGTGTTGCTAGTTTGCCTACAATTCCTAGGAACTTTAAGCAATGTGATGCTTGTATTCTAGGAAAGCATAGCAAATAGTCTTTTCATGATTCACATACAAGAGCACATAGAAAACTTGAACTCATTCATTCAGATTTATGTGGTCCAATGCTTGTTCCTTCTGCAAATGGAAATAAATATATGATGACATTTATTGATGACTACACCAGAATGTGTTGGGTTTATTTATTGAAGAACAAATCTGATGCTTTTCATAGATCCAAAAAATTTCATAAATGGATTGAAAATGATGCATAATCTCATATTGGGTCTATTCACACTGATAATGGAAAAGAATACACATCAAATGAATTTGACAACTATGTTCGCCAACATGGGATCAAACATCAAACAATTGTACCTTATAATCCCCAACATAATGGTGTAGCTAAAAGAATGAATAGGAAAATCTTAAATATGGTACGATCCATGCTCTTCTTCAAAAATGTAAAGATAATATTTTGGGTTGATGATGTTCTATGTGCTACATATATAAAGAATAGATGTCCATCTAATGCTATTAGAAACAAGACTCCTTATCAAATATGGTATGGACATGTTCCTTTGATAAAGCATATTAGGGTCTTTGGTTCCACCTGTTATGCCTTGATACCAAAGGTACATAGAAACAAACTTGGTGCTAGAAGTCGTAAGTGTATTTTCCTAGGGTATTCAAACACCTCCAAAGCATACCGTCTCTATGGTGAAGTAAATAAAAAGTTTGTTGTATCTAGAGATGTAATTTTTTTTTAATCATCCAAAACTGACAATGTTGTTGAGCAGCAACTTGATCGCTTGGATAGATTCACAAAAGCAAAATCATTTCAAGAATTTGATAATCAGATTCCACATCTTAGAGGGGGGATTCCTATACTAGATCAACATGTGGAATATTCTTCTGAAGAACACTCTCCCCCGCATAAAACTCCAACTACAGATGATGCTTTAAGTGATGTGATTGATAGAATTGGGAGACTCAATCTTGATTCAGTCCCAACTCAATCAATGGAGTAGCCTGGACCATCTGAGAAAGGTTCCCCAAACTGGCTGACAAAGACACTTGAAAGTGTTCATCCTGATGAGGTTGGAAAGACAAGAACTAGAAATTCAAACGGGAAAAATGGAGGTGATGTGGCCGACTCTAATTCACCTGTTGACATGGATGTTTCTTATGATTGTGAGTTGAACTTGTCTATAGATTTTGAACCAACTTCCTTCAAATAAGCTGCTTCTTATGATGAATGGAAAGAAGCAATGCAAAAAGAGTATGATGCCCTCATGAAGAACGAAACTTGGAAGCTAGTTGATCCTCCATTAGGAACCAAACCAATTGGCTGCAAGTGGGTCTACAAGAACAAGTATAAAGCTGATGGCTCACTTGACAAGCACAAAGCTAGGCTTGTGGCAAAAGGTTTTGCACAGAAGGAAGGGGTCGATTATGAGGAGAATTTTCCCCCACAGCAAAATGGGCTACCATCCAGACACTCTTTGCACTAGCAGCTTAGAACGGTTGGAAAGTCCATCAAATGGATGTAAAAACCGCTTTCTTAAATGAAGATCTAAAAGAGAATGTTTTTATGTCTCAGCCTGAAGGATTTTCTATGAAAGGACATGAACATAAAGTATGTAAACTTGTGAAGTCCTTGTATGGCCTCAAACAAGCACCGTAAGCCTGGTATGAAAAACTAACTGAGCATCTTCTAAAACTCAATTTCAAACATTATGATCTTGATGATGCAACTTTATTTGTCAAGAAATTTGGCAAAATAGTTGTATATATTGTGGTATATGTAGATGATCTTTTGTTGATAGGGAACAATGAAAGCTACATTGCATCCATAAAGAAGGAATTGGGGAAAAGTTTTGAAATGACTGATTTGGGCTATGTTCATTACTATCTTGGCATTGAAGTAACCCAACATCTAAAGTCCATATTTCTTTCTCAAAAGAAATACATTGGAGATATGTTGAATAGGTTTGGCATGACAAAATGCAATCCTCTTTCTAATCCAATAGAACAAAACTTAAAGCTCACATCTATTGAAGGAAAAGAATTTGAGGATGCAACAAAGTATAAACAGCTTGTAGGAAGTCTCAACTACCTAACTACTACTAGACCAGACATTTCGTTTGATGTTGGAATCCTCTCCAGGTTTATGCAAAAGCCTTGTGAGGGAAATTGGTTTGCTACAAAAAGAGTTCTAAGATATTTGAAGGGAACTCAAGACATTGGAATCAAGTATACACAGGTGGACGACTTCAGCTTGATTGGGTACTCTGATTCAGACTTCGATGGAGACAAAGAAGTTGGGGTATCTACTTCAGGATATGCTATGAGTCTTGGATCAGGAGCTATCTCCTGGAGATCACACAAACAATCAGTTCCAGTAGATTCCACAATAGAAGCAGAATACATGGCAGTAGCTGAAGCAACAAAAGAAATTATGTGGCTCAGGAAAATTCTTGAAGATTTGTAGGTAAAACAAGTACAATCAACTCCAATCATGATTGACAATACCTCTGCAATAAAGTTGGCCAAGAACCCAAAGTTCCATGATCGAACAAAGCACATCAATACTAAATATCATCTAATATGACATCATGTTGAGGAAAAAACAATCCATCTCTATCATTGTTCAACAAATGAGCAAATTGCAGACATCTTCACCAAAGCGCTTGGAAGAGAAAAGCTTGAACGATTCATAATGATGCTTGGACTCACCAACATCCCTTCAGATTAAGGGGGGGGGAATGTTGACACCTAATCCTCATGATTGGGTGAATATAATGTAAATAGATAAATAAGTAATATGAACAGTCATCAGGAGATGAAGTGAATAGTCTCTCCCTCATGTATTTAATGAAGACCTATGTGAAGGAATAAACATGAACCAATTTTTGGTTGAGGAGTTATTGCCTGGTCTGACAAAGGTCGGAAACATTATTTCCATAAATTATACGAGAATTTCCAAAAGAATTAGAAAAATAATAACTTAAGTGAAAAAAATGTGTTACCATATCACCAAAGCACTGAACCTAACAGAGTTTTGGCGATACGCCATGCCAGATCTACCATAACACCGATTCCAAAAGTTAGATAAGAAACATGAATGGCATAGTCAGAAATGGGAAACATTGAGGACAAAGCTGAAACTATGCAAATAACAATGAGGCGATAGGGTCGACACCATTCCAAACTTGTAGACTCGTAAAGAGAGTGAAAAATCATGGTATTTAACAAGGAAATAAATAATATATGATAACAATATGTCTCAGGAAAGACATAATTCTTATTATATTCTCACAAAAAAGAAAAGAGTTGGCTTACCCTCGAATTAATGGTAGAGTGGAGAAACCCTCTGAATGTACCTATATCACAATATTCAACATTTAGTACCCAACTCGGTGATCCCATAAATCCTATAATTGAAACTAAAAGCGAGTAGGGTGGCTACCAAAGGATCCATTCTCTGCAGTTAGTTATTCACACCTGAGGAAGGAGCATTGTATAAGAGGTTGTATACATTTTATCTTCCTGACTATTACTATTTTTACGTGCCTTTGTTTTTGTTTTAACTACTAACTAATAATATGTAACACCTTCCTCCCACATCTACCCAAGCAACTGATCAGCTGAATTAAACATGCGACAAGAGGACACTATGATATGATTTGACCTCCTAAGTCACATTAAGGAAACGGAACCGATGTAAACACACCATAGAAGCATCCAATATCATCAACAAAACCCTTAGAGGACAAGTCAACCAATTAGACATCCTATCCCTAGGTCCCACTATTGCTTTATGTATCTTGGGCTATATTCTCTCTCATGCTATGGGCAAGGAATCAACGAACAACCTAAAGTCGCTCTCACAAACCTACATACAAGCTACTATGGACCAGAATTGTCAGTGTTGTGCCAATGACCTCTAGATTTAAGCCACTTTTTAGGCTCAGAGCTCAAGTCGCTGCCTAGAATTGATCCATCTCTTCAAATCAGTAAGATAACATGGAAATGACAGTACTAAAGCAAATACTCGTTCAAGAACTTGACTGGACCCCTACTAGAAATGACGAACATTTTGTCACGCATATTGCAAATGTGTAATCTACAAGTGTAATTCAAAGTTCTGAGCATAGGGGTCCCATACTTAGCTGAGAGTCACTAAAAACTATTGATGCCTCAATGCATCAACTGCCATTCTATCCATTAGGTCATAAATACATTGATAATTCAATTACAAGTAGAAACATGATGAGAGCCACACATAGCCATTGTCATAAAGCACATACATAACCAACATAATAGTAGCATAAAATACTCATGAAATTATAGTCATATAGACTACATATAATCCATCAAAATTCTCATATAAATATAAGCATAAATACCATTCATTAATGATGTAAAATACAAAACCGGGATGGGACTTCCACATTTCGCTCGACCATAGACTGGCTAAGCCAAATCTCTCTTCAACCATTCACTCTTATTCCATATTCCAAGCATGAATGTGGGATCTCATAAAAAAAATCAATCAAACCTCATCTAGGGGTTCCAGAGGCCGTCCACCTCAACCCATCAACAATGATTCCACCTCATAGTCAAACATCACAAAACCATCATTAAATTGGTCTCCATCCAAGCTTTCTAAGGCTCCGAGAGTGTTTTTTCCAACCAAGGCTTCTAGGAATAGTAACTCAACCCACAGCTGTCATCGGGATTCTAGAGAATTTTTCTAACCAAGGCTTCCAAGACTATTAACTGAACCCACCAAGGGCTTCCAGAGTGTGTCCAACTAATGCTTCCAAGACTAGTAACTCAACCTAAGCTGTTACAAGGCTTCCAGAGTGTTTGTCCAACCAGGGCTTCTAGGAAATAATAACTCAACCTAAGGTAAGGAAACATGAGAACCAACAAAAAAAAACAATGAAAATAAACCCACAATCACCATGGCTATCCAGGAAATGGAAAGGCTAGACAATCCACTGTCAATCGAGGAAATCCTCCATGCCAATGATATATCACAACCAAGAATCCACATGCATGTGCCATGTATTCCAAAACTAGTGAAGGAAACGTACATGCAACTTGGTACTTGCAAGAAAATTTAATGTAGCTACTAATCTCGAGGCATCATGCTTTCCTGATTTTCCTTTTCCTTCTTTCACCAATAATCCAACTATGCCACACCCTCCAAGAGTGCTCCAAGAAAACTCTAAGTGTCCAAGAGTATGAGATAGAGAATAATGAGAGAGAGCTCCGACATTGAGTTGAAAAAAGGTTACCAACTGATTCTCATAAGCCTTTTTATGGATGAGGCCTCTATTTTCTTCATTTTACATTATTTTCCTTCATTTTCCTCCTCACATGCAACATGCGACCTTTCACCTCCCTTTTCTCATAATTTCCATTATTTTCATAAATAAATGTGCCAAAAATGCCTTTTTTCCTTTTAATGCCTTAGCCATTTCCTTTTCCAATTTCCTTAGCCATAAAAAACCAAATGAACACCCCCTAGGATTTATTTTCCAATATTCAACTTGGAATAAGTGTCCCATCATATGTGGTTATGGATTTTTTAACTTTTATTACATGGAATTTTCACCAGGGTTGTTACAAAACCCTCCCCCTTGGCAGACACCTTTCTAAGTGTTCAATCACACATATACCTCAAAAACCTACTGAAAGAAGACATACTTATCATGGATCTTTATAACGTAGCTTGATGTAGTTTTTAAAATGAAAGATCTGCTTAAGAGAAAAACATCATGACAACATACCAAATAGTGGATATTTATAGCACAACTCATTACGGTATTTACAATGATCATCTTGTTGAGTGCCAAATCATATAGCATCATAACATCATGATAACATAGCCACATGATAGCATAATAACATAACACCCATACTGCATATTGGAGCTTTATAACATAGCTCCTTACAGTATTTACATCCATACAGAGGTGTACATTTAGCAACATCATCAAAATATAGATACCAAAACATATGCCAAATCATATATGAAAGCATATATCAAAACATATACTAAACACCATGTCTAAGAATATATCAAAACATCATATAGCATATATCAAACCATCATAAAGCATATATCAACCACCATAAAGCAAATACCAAACTATCATAAAGCATATACCAACCACCATAAGAAAATACTAAACCACCATATCAAGCTGCTTTGCTCCAACCGGAAAACAAGGAAGGATACGAGGTCCGCATATGATCTGCCATCTCCCATGTAGCTTCATCGGGCCCAAATTGTTTCCATTGAACTTTAACTTGCTCCATTGCTTAGTTATGGAGCATGAGCACATTTTTCTACAATATACACTGAGGCTCAAGCTAGAATTATCCATCTTATTCCACCTGCAATATAGGCCAATCAATTATGTGATCAATATCTTTAACATACTTCTTAAGAAATGAGACATGGAAAATATCATGGGCTTTCATGGTCAGAGGTAGTGCAACTCGATAGGCTACTGGCCCAATCCTCTCAATAATTCTAATGTCCTCAAAATTATAGTGCCAACTTTCCACATGAGCTAATCCGTAAGGACCTCTTCCTCGGTTTGATGCGCAAGTACACCTATTCTCCAACCTGGAACTCCTTGAACAACCTGATCATGTCTACATAACTTTTATGCATATCCTGTGCTACCTTTAGATTCTTCTTGATCTTTTGCATTACTTGTTCCATGTCCACTAACATATATGTTCCAATCAATATCCTGCTAACTGTATCACTCCAACTAATGGGAGTGTTGTAACTTTGCCGATACAGTGCCTCAAAAGGACTCATCCTCAATGAATTTTGATAACCGTTGTTGTATGCGAACTCTACCAAGGGGAGATACTCGTCCCACTTCAATTGTCAATGCACCACATACATCCTCAACATGTCCTCCAGTATCCTGTTAACCCTCTCTCTTTTTCCATATATCTATGAATGATAAGTTGTGATGAAGGCCAACGTTGTGCCCAAACCTACAAATCACTCCTTCAAAATATTGGAAGTAAACTTCACATCCCTACCTGACACAATATTCTTTGGAACACCATGTAATCTAACCACATCGCTGATGAACACCTATGGCATATCACTAGTTGAGTACATAGACTTTTCACCAAAATGACATGTGAAAACTTTGTTAACTTGTCCACAATGACGATGATGGAATCATGTTGCTTCAGTATCTTCAGCAACACTGTGATGAAATCCATGGAAATAACCTCCCATTTTGATTCTAGAATCACAATTGGTTGTAACAATCGACCTGGATGTTTACACTCTGTTTTCACTTGGTGGCAATCAAAACATTTAGCAACAAACTATGCTACATCCCTCTTCAAGTTCGGCTAATAGTAATATCCCTTCATTTCTGTCAGTATCTTATGGTAACTTGGGTGACCTGAATACAATTTTGCATGAAACTCCCTCAAGATCACCTTCTTGAGATCACTGTCATCCGACACATATATCCTGTCTCAGAACCTCACCAATCTATCTGCTACAAGACAATAGTCCAAGTCCTGTGCAGCTATACTTGTACCTGTACCTATACATATACTTGTACCATGACATGTACATGTACTTGTAACTATACATGTACTCTGTTGCAACTTGTGCACAATCTCCATATATCTAACATCCTGCTATCCTACTTGCAAGCTCATTTCCTATAAATCTATCCCATAAGAACCCATAGTTGCTAAGTGATTCACATATACCCACCTACTAATAGAATCTGCCACTGTGCTCTCCTTGCCTTTGATGTATTTGATCTCAAAGTTGAACTCGCTGATCGTGGCCAACCACCGAGGTTGCCTACCATTCATATTTGGTTGGTCAAATAGATACTTCAACCCACTTTTATAACTCATCAATGTGAACCTCCTTCCTACAAGGTAGTGTCTCCACATATTCAGTGCATGTATAATTTCTTGAAAATCAAGATCATGCGTGGGATAGTTTTCTTGTGTTCATTCAGCTTCCATGACTCATAGCATACTACCTATTCATCCTGTATAAGGACTCCACTAAGTCCTCTCTTGCATGCATCTATGCACACAAAAAATTCCCTGTCTAGTTCTGCAATCTTCAACACTTGTGCATGTGTTAACAACTACTTGAGCTACTCAAAACTAGCCTCACACTCCCCATTCCATTCTAAATTCTTACCTTTCCTTTGCAAAGACATACAGGGATAAGAAGTATGAGAGAAGTTCCTAATGAACCTCCTGTAGTAGCCTTCTAAACCCATGAAAGAACTCACCTCATCGAGATGTATACCTGGCACTAACTCAGAGATGTATACCTCTTTATGAGGTGGAAACTTTGTAATTTCCTCTGGAAACACATCCCTGAAATGCTATAAAACTGGGTACTTTCTCAACACATATGCATTCTTAGCTTCCTTATCCTTATCACTAGAAATGTGCACTACAAATAGCTTGCACCCTTTCCTACGGCTACACTTTGCTTTCATAACTATCACCATCCTAATTGATGTGGCCTTCTTATTACCTTGTAAGAATCTTGGTTCTCCATTGCCATCAACACACTCAATAGATTTGTCATAGAAATCTACCTTGGTTCTATGTAAATAAAACCGATCGATGCCCAATAACATACTGTATGAACCCAACCGTAATACATTCAAATGTGTTGTTGCAGGCACACCATTTAAGTCAAATGTGAAATCTCTTACCCACTAATGCACTTGCTTCTTTGTACCTTTAGCCAATTGCACTAACCAAGAATCTGCATGCAACTCCTTATTCAAACTACGCTTATCCCCCAAGTCAGGACTAACACAGTTATAATTAGATCCAGGGTCAATCAAAATAGAATAACTTGATCACAAAGATTACCATCCATCTCGATGATAGATGCTTTATGCTTTGCCTGTTTGTTATCCAAGGTTGCATAGATACGTGGAATACTCTTATCAACATCTCCAACAGTTTGTGCCTCCTGTGCACTGTATATCTGAGGTCTACCACCTTGATTCCATGGAAAATCTCTCTTGCGATGATCTTTACCACAAGTCCAACACTCTATATGCTTCTAGCCTCCATCCTTATTATTTTCTTTAGATTGATGTCCCTATCCTCTATCTGATGCATTAAACCTCTTAGGTGGTGCAACATTCTCTTGTTATCTATACCTTGTGGCCTTACTCTCTTTTTATCCCATTTTCCTTTATTGTTTACATTACCTCTCCAACTTAGCTTAGTTTTAGAGCTACGATTTGATTGTTCATAGCAATGCTTCAACGTTTGAATGGCCTCCTCCAAAGATCTAGGATCATCAAACTCAATCCTTTCTTTAAATGCAACTGATAACCCACTAATGAACATGTTGAAAGTGTTGGACCCGCCAACATTTAGGGCATCTCCCCAGTTGAAGTCCCAACTAGACCTCACACCATTTGGTGTCAGAGTCCCATCCGGTACGGTGGCTTGATTGCCATTATCTTAAAGATATGCCTTAGCTCTTGCTTGTTAGCATGTGAGAGTGGTCTACTTTGTCTTCGAATAGTGAGGTTCGCGTTCCTGGTGAGTGCTTAGTGTTACTTGTGTCAAGGTTCTTTCACCACAGAGGGAGAGGGTGGAAGTGAGTCTCCAATCGAAAGGGAAGAGTCCCGACTCCGTCAAAGACACACAACACAACATGACATGCGCAACTTCTGGTGGAGTAGTCCACATGGATATGGAAGTCACAAACACACAATGAGCGAATAGCACATACAACACCCAGCAGAGTAGTCCACACGAGTGTGACAGTTGTTATAACAAACTTATGGGAATGGTTTTGCCTAGTGTTTGACGAGGCAACCCACATGTGCAAGACAATGTTAACAACTTATACAAAAAAATTTCATAAACATATGTATTAGAACAATCGAAATAGATCAACTATCTTAACACATGTTGAAGAAACATGAATTACAAGTGTCCAAAGAATAGTCTTACAAACAATTACAATACGTGTGAAAATGTGCTAGTATGTTAACAAACTTCTGAATTAAGCAAAATTCCAAGACACATTGGTACACCATACATCAAAAACCCCGTAGGTGGGGAGTTGGAGCCACTACTTTCTCCTCAAAGAAAAGATTACAGACTCTCAAGGCTATCTGGGACGAGCTAAGGTGAAAGGTCTTTTGCATGTAAAAATGAGGGGTATTTATAGCCAAGGGTAAAACTGGCCCTTGTGACTATTCGACTTCCCTCATGACTCTTCAACTTTACCTGACTCTTCAAATTTACATGTTGTCTCTTGGACGTCCACATTACATTACATTGATTACAAAAGTATGTCCCACAATAGTGATGTGGCCAAGATGACTCATGACGCGACTCGACATGAAAATGTTGGTATGTTCATGTTGCTGTTGGTGTCCATGTCGAGCTGTAATGGTGCTGAGTGATGGATGTGCTCTTGGTGTATCATAGCTTCATCTCCGCAATGGAAAAGTGTGTGAAGTATTTGATGGTCTTGGTGTTCACTTTATGTATGCACGTGCATGTTCCTCCGTTGCTTGTATTTTGACATGCGAAAAAATATATTTTCATGCACTCCTCATTCATCTGCTCGCGAAAAAATCTCCTTGCATTCATTCCTTGTTCATACGTTCACGAACAAATCTCCTCGCATACTCTCCATGTTCATCCCATTCGTCATTGCCTCATGTCTCATCCATGTACCTATGCCTACAATCACTCATGACGAGACGACATCAAATCTAGAAATATCCCAATCTACCACGATGCATTTTCATTCACTTTCAGATGCAGGTGACCAGGAGAAAGGACAAGGCTCTAAACCTGTGCAAGGCAGATTTCAAGTTGGGATGTGAGCTTTGGGCACTACTAGTGAAAATTGCGCAGAGGTCACTGGGAGACTGGGATGGACAATTCGGATCAGTAGTGACTATCTGTGGGATCTGGCTCTATTAGAGGGTAGATATGTGCAATGTTCTTAGGGAAGCAATGCAGGCAATAGAGGGGATTTGCAAAAAAAATGTGTAATTTCCTCAAGCAGCTAGCAATGGGTTACAGGAGGCTTGCGTGGAAAAAATGCGCAATTTTTTCAGAGAGCTGGTAGCAGGTTGCGGAGTGTTGTTTGAAAAAACTGCTCAATTTCTGGGGGTTGGCTTGCTGAACATCCTTGCACAGTTTCTAAGCGAAGCAGGATACTGGGAAGCTTGGGAACTGCTCATGAAAACTGCATAGTTTTGTGGGCGAGTAGCAAGTTGGATGGCTAGGTGATTAGCTGGAAAAACAACACAATTTTTTGAGGGAGACAATAACGGACACTGGGTGTTTGTCTGGCATGTCTATGCACATTCTTCAGTCAGTGAAGTGGGCATGCTTTACATATTTTTAACAGTTTTTTAGGGGAGTGAGGCCGAGGGTCACTTCCCAGTCAAACTCTCGGGTTGACCAACTGGAGGTTTGTTTGATGTGCTTGCGGGTAGCGCAGATTGAAATGGCTTTCTGGGAAACTTCTGCATTTTTTTGGGTGAGAGTCAGTCGAATGGATTCCAGGATTGTGCAGTGCAAGCTACCTGGGAGACATCCTTAAGCTCTGCGTAATTTTGGGTAGTAGTACATGATCACTAAGGGCTGAAACTGTGCAATGCAGTTCATCGAAGGTCCAACTATTGGAGAGTGATCCAGGCGTCATAATTTCAGAAAAATGACTGTGTGTGAGCGAGTGAACTTGTGCATGTGTGACCTTGTGAACACACACTCAACATGACTCGATGATAAGACACCTCGAACCATCAAGACAACAACACTCAATGTCACTGACTGACGGTGTGAGCAACAAGCGTGACACTTATGATAGATCGTTTAATGACCATGATGACACTTGTGCGACAGTGCATGCAACATCGTGTGTGAGTGTGATATATGTGTACATAGTGAACAACACTCAAACACAACCTTTTAACACCACCAGAATGAGGTCACCAGCTTGAGCTAACAATCAATATGATGAAGAGGAAAGTTGGTCGAACAAGTGAAAAGGAACCAAGACATGTAGAAGAAACACATAAAATGACCTTTCGTGTTTGCCCACATTCATTTTACTGAGGACAAGATGATATGACAATGACAAGTAGTCTTGCAAACTCAACTAAGAGGTGTACTTTGAAAGGTGTTCTTTACTTGCCATACTTACCCTCATGATGATCATGTATCCGATAGAGTTTGCATGTAGTCTTGATCCCTTCCATTACTAAGTTCCTTGGTCCTTTTCCTTAACTTCTTGGAAGCATTTTCAGCATGTCACCTTTTCTTGTAGTCACTAAGAGGTAGATCTACACAATTTTCAGCGAATAGTGGTTGCTGCTAGAATGAGGCCCTGAGAGGCCCATCTGTGTAGTTTCTACATACAAGACAACTTGGAAAACGCTAGGCAGTTTTGAGGCTCAAGGCACTATTGCACGACATGGGTTCTATGAGGATAGCTCTGCACAACTTCTGAGTACTGTGCAATTGGACTGCTCTGCGCATTTCTAAAGAGATGTGTTGGCTACCTGATTTCTTTGCGCCTTTTTGGAGAGAAGTCGTTTGTGGTGTTGTTACGAGCTATGGGGTCTCAGCAAGCTAGAGAGGTTAGTGTTTCTGTGCACTACGGGGTTTCAGTAGGCAAGGGTGGAAGCTTGATGGTTGCAGAAACAAAGTGCATAGTTTGGGGAAGCTGGATGAAGCTAGGTTGCTCGAGAAACTGGGTAAGTGTGAGATCAATGAAACATATGTAACATGATAAGGCTGGACTATGAGCCCACACAGACACTTAGTGACACAACGTAAACCATCCAAAATGCATAAAACATACTTTTCTTGATGCAACCACCTTCGTGATAAGAGTGTGTGAGTTGAGTGTGAAACATGTCTATGTGATGTTAACCACTCATGCGCACATGCTTTCCCTTGAAGCAGAAAAACATTCCCTTTGTGTTACAAACAACACTCCCTATGCCCAAAAATGACATGTGTTGCATAAATATGAGAACGCAGACAACTCTTAGGGTCAAGGAGGGGATCTTGAAATCATTAGCTTACCAACAAGTGACCAAGGTTGAATGATCGCAGGATCTAAGGTAGGCTTTGAAATTTGCATGCAAGCCAAAATTTTGGAGGTTAGTTGTAGCCGCTCCAACAGAAAATATAAATTTTGGCCTTTTCCTCTGTGAGATAAGGTGCATATCTCAGTAACTCCAAGAAATTACTAGTGTACTCATCATCTGTCATGGAACCCATCTTTAGTTCATAAAATTATTTTGCCTTGTCATCAAAGTATCTTTTTGACAAGTACTTCTTCTTAAATAGCTACTCAAAATTACTCCAAGACAAATCTTCCTCGTGAACACACTTGACATTCTTCACATATTCTCACCAAATGTCCTCTTTACCTTTGAGATTGAAGGTAGCTACTCTAGCTTTCATGTTCTTTGAGTAATCATGCAACCTAGAGAACTTCCTCATGCCAAGCAACCATGCTTCCACATCCTGTGGTTTCTTCATTTCCCCATCAAAAGTAGGTGGCTTCACTTTATTAAATTCATTCCAAAGTATCCCCTATCACTCCTCTTGTAAGGATGATATCGATGACGACCATAGTGCCTATATGTGTCTGTCCCTTCTCCTCTCAAGAGTGTCCAACAATCTACCATCTTGGATGGTGTCCTCTCTATCTGATTGGTGACTTCCATGTGATCTACTGTCATATGCCCCATTAGTTTTTTTCTCCTGCTCATGAATGATTCGAAGCGACCAATGTCATTGTAAATCAAACAAGCTCTGAAGTATGACTGCATTTACCTCTGTTAACTTTTCCTGTGACTATATCATTATGTCATTATCTGCCTTACAACTCCTTATCTCTTCCTTTAATATTCTGAGTGTCATTGCCAAAACATAAGAGTTCCCAACACCATACTGCTCTTTAGATTCATAGGGAGAGTCTCTGTAGTCAACCATCTTGCTAGCCATTTGATGTTTCTTCCTGCAAAGTATATCATGTAAGCTAAACCAAATCACATTAAACCAACATACCTTAGTATTGCTTGGGGAGGATACCTTGTCTGCAAGATCAACAGATCATCATGATACATTCATAACATAATCATAATTATATATAAAAATAGTACATAAGCATATAACCATGCAACTGTCATTCCAGCTAGGGTCCAGTCATCAATGCATGACCTCAACAACAACACACACCACAACCTCATGCATGACAACCACCATCATTACGTCACTATACACTTGACCACATGCAAACATGAACATGCATAAGCGATGAATAACCATCCACATGTATTCATAAACACATATGACCAAGCATGAATGAATAATATTCGAAATCAAACCTACAAGAATGATACATGTAACCAAGCATACAAGAATGTAACCAAATATGCAAGAATATAACCAAGTATACTACAACAATACATGTAAGCGACATAAATTAACATGTCACCAGTCATACACTCACAATGATGCATTCCCCAAGAACACATCAAATTTCACATGATAACATCACTAGCACCATGAACAACATCACACAAATTAAACAAGCACATGGAATGCAAGTGTGAGAGACACACATGAAACTAACATGAATGCATGACCAACACATAGCCCATCCAGTCTGAGGGGTAGACCATGCTCTAATACCACTCTGTAACACCCTCCTCCCACATCTACCCAAGAAATGGGTCAGTCAGGGTAAACATGTGACGAGAGGCCACTATGATATGATTCGACCTCCTAAGTCACATAAAAGAAGTGGAACTGATGGAAATACACCATACAAACATCCAATATCATCAATATAACCCTCAGAGGACAAGACAACCACTCAAACAACCTGTGCCTGGGTCCCATTGTTGTTTTAGGTCTCTTGGGCCATAGTCTCTCTCATTTTATGGGCAAGGAAGTGACCAACAACCTAAAGTCACTCTCACAGGCCTGCCTACAAGCAACTATGGACCATAATTGTCAATGTTGTGCTACGACCATGGGATTTAAGCCACCTTTTTAGGCTTAAAGCCCATGTCACTACCCAGAATTGATCCATCCCTTCAAACATATTGAAAATGTGTAATCTACAGGTGTAATTCACAGTTCTGAGCATAGGGGTCTCATACTTAGCTGAGAATCTCTAAGAATCATTGATACCTCAATGCATCAACTTCCATTCCATCCATTATGTAATAGATACATTGATCATTCAATTACAAGGAAAAACATGATGAGAGATATACATGGGTACTGTCATAAAACACATACATAACCAACATAATAGCAATAGAAAATACTCATGAAAGTAGAATCATATAGACTACATATAATCCATCAAAATCTTCATAAAAATACAAGGAGAAATATCATTCATTAATGATACAAAATCCAAACAAACTTGGAATGGGGCATCCACGTTCCACCCAACCGTAGAATGGTTGAGACAAATCTCTCTTAAGCCATTCACCCCCTTGTCACATTCCAAGCATGAATGTAAGATCTCATAGAACACATCAATCATTACTCATACGTGGCTTCTAGATCCACCTCAACCCATCAAAAGTGATTCCACCTCATGGTCGAGCATCACAAAACTATCATTAGATTGGTCTCCACTCAAGCCTTCCAGGGTTTCTAGACTTTTTGTTCCAACCAAGGCTTCTAGGACTAGTAACTCAACCCACAACTGTCGCTAGGCTTCCAGGGCATTTCTCCAACCAAGGCTCTGAGGACTAGTAACTCAACCCATGAAGGGCTTCCAGAGTGTTTGTCCAACCAATGCTTCCAGGACTAGTAACTCAACCCAAGTTGCTACAAGGCTTGCAGAGTGTTTTTCCAACTAGGGCTTCCAGGAACTAATAACTCAACCCAAGCTAAGGAAACATGAGAACCAACCAAAAACAAACAACGAAAATAAACCCACAGTCACCATGGCTATCCAGGAAATGACAAGGCTAGGCAATCCACTGTCAATCTAAGGAATCCTCCATGCCAATGACAGATCACAACCAAGAAACCACATGCATGTGCCATGCATGCCAAAACTAGTGAAGGAAACATAGATACAACTCGGTACCTGTAAGAAAATCTAATGTAGCTGCTGATCCTGATGCCTCCTTGTGCTTTCCTACTTTTCCTTTGCCTTCTTTGCTCCAAGAATCCAAGTATGTCACACCCTCCAAGAGTGTTCTGAGAAAATTCCAAGTGTCCAATAGTATGAGAGAGAGAATAATGAAAGAGAGCTCCAACACTGAATTGACAAAAGGTTACCCATTGATCCTCAGAAGCCTTTTTATGGATGAGACCTCTATTTTCTTAATTTTCCATTATTTTCCTTCATTTTTCTCCTTATATGCAACCTGTGACCTTTCACCTCCCTTTTCTCCTAATTTCCATTATTTTCATAAATAAATTGCCAAATATGTCTTTTTGCCTTTTAATGCCTTAGTCATTTGCTTTTCCAATTTCCTTAGCCATAAAAAGCCAAATGAACACCCTCTAGGATGCCTTGCCCAACATTAAGCTTGGCATAAGTGTCCCATCATCCATGGTTATGGTTTTTTTAACTTTTATTACATTGAATTTTCACTAGGGATGTTACATAATCCTAGGGCTTAAAAACTCTCAATTGTTTAACATTAGAGCCAATGGTGCAAATCAGTGCAAAGTGACAGATTGGGGAGTTGTTCTCAAAGGGAAACACCTTACGTTGTAATGACGTATTCATTGGGTTAGAGAATCTTTAATTTAGAAAGAGATAACTTCACAATTCTAAGTTGTCTATATTTTATATCTAGCACTTTGATAGGGAACTACATGCAAAAATTATCTCAAATGTATACCTTTTTGCCCTAATCAATCATTTTTAGAGTACTTCAATATCATAACTCTTGACAAGAAGCAATAGGAGAATCATGAAAAGGAAAAGTTTAGTTCAGACTCTTATAGTAGTCATTATGCTATCTTGACTCCAATTCAAAAGAGGCATGTTGTGTATAACTTAGTTTATTTTTGTAAGTACTTTTGAAGATGCAACAAAATGTGCTTTTTGTTGGTCCTTCAAATTTATCCAATGAGCATTTATCTAGACCTCAAGAGTTGTATAAAGGCATTTTATAGTAATGATATCTTAAGCCCTCTTCTAGAGGCATTAGTAGGAACTAGCAGTACAATTTGTTTATAATATTCTCTAGGCATAATGCAAAAATGGATAGTTATTCATAAAACATGTTTAAAATACAATTTGTTTTTAATAAAAGTTGTTTGCCTTTGAAATAAAAACTTAAACTTTGTTGATAGGGCACTTGAGTCTTACCATTAACTTTAGCTTCATGAGTTTCTTCCAAAATGAGTGCATGGAAATTATTGCAGCAAAAGTCAAATTACATTGGAAAACTAATGAAAATATACTACAGCTTTTTCAGATGGCATTCCATGGAAAGTATCAAAGATTTATTTTAGGCATTGCTATATATTCTTTTGTACTTTTTATTAGGTTATACATATTGCGGATTTCTTTCATATGCATTTTATGCTTACACATCATGACCGGATAAGCTTATTATTATTAGTTTCATTTTAAGTATATACTTTCTTATGCATTTTATGCTTACACCTCATGCCTTATTATTATTAGTCTCATCATAGGTATATATTTTTCAGTTTTTTTATGAAAGGATCATTTGCATTCACACATGTTGCCACCAATATAATAGGGGCTATAGTTGCATGATCATCCCCATGTTGTTAACTTTATCTGATAACATAAAAATAAAGGAAAATTCTGAACATCCATTGCGGACCTTATTTTTTAAGAAAGTTCTAAACATTCGAGGATTGAATGTTTCCTTTGGTGTTTGTACAATGGTTCTGGATGCATTTTTCATTTATACAACAGCTCAAAAGCACCAAATTCATAAATATCACCCAACACATCGTCGATGGTTTCGATCCTAAGTTGTGAGAAACATAGGGTTTAAATCAAAGCATAGTATGGAACTTTTGTTCATATTCCAAAGGTTGCGGTTGTTCACCTCAATATCATTGCCCGAATGGTAAAATCCCATTCACCCAAACTACTAGAACCTTTTTTCCCTTCGAGTGAAGGGAAAATTTATCATTCAACTCCCAAGACGGCGATTTGGAGAGTGCCCATGTCACTGTGACTGTGGCTAGCAATAAATCAGGTGAATTGCAGTGATAGAAGATTTGTTTCCTTTTCTTCTCTTATTTTAAAATTTATATATTATATATATACTTTGAGGGATGATCCTCTTTGCCAAATTTTTTTCAGATCGTCTCACCATGCATTTAATTTTTTTAGATGGTTAATATTTACTATGGTTTTCAGAATACCTTACATTCTTCCGATCAGTTTTGAGATATTTTATATATAAATGGAATGGATTATAAAATCTTATTTTTCTTATGGACAAATGGAATGGATTATAAAATGTTGTTTTCTTTGATTGGTGGTCTAGGCTGATGGAGGTGGAGAGGCACTATATCAAATATATGAACGTCTAGAATCCTTGGATAGTGCAACAACAGAAAAGTGAGCTCTTGAAAAAAATAGAAGTGGCTCCCCTGGTTGTTGAAGTATGCAAGAGCGTTATTCATGAATCGTACAGTTTTGTTACTAGATGAACCTACAAATCATCTTAGTGGGTATTCGTTTTATGTGTTGAGATTACAATTAATGTTTTTATGTTCTAGGTTTTTCATAGTTCTTTTCAAAAGATTTTGGTTTTTTTGTGGTTGTTTCTTTGGTTTGCACATCCTGAATTCCACCAATTGATCTCCAATCTCCAATCTCCAATAAAATATTAGAATCTCTTTTATTTTAAATGTTAATGTATATAAATTTTAAGGTTAAAAAAGCCAAAACATTATCTACATTACCTAAACCTCTGGGTATAAATATTGATAAATAATTTATCCAATAATTTTTATAATTTAGTCAAATGCAAAATTTAATTCCTTTAAATTTATAAATTAAAATATCTATGATTTTAAGAATTAAATTTAATATTTTTAAAAGTACCTTTATCTTTTATGAATGGAAAAATTATATAATTAAAAAATTATTTAATGTTTTTAAAATTAAATTAAATTTACTTTTATTTTGTTTTACTTTTGCAATACTTTTTGTGATTGGAGTTGTTTGTCGAAATAGGAAGCGTGACTTCAAATAATTTGCCAACAACTCGTTTTTAATCCATTCTAACGCAACAAGAGTTGCTTCAGCCACATCAGAATCCATAAACACTGAGAAACTGGGCCCAATATATAGCTACTGAACCAACCTATCCAATCTAAAGTGTCAGATCTGCATAAGATCGCGTAGGCTTGTATCTCTTTCAGTTTTGTCGGTGCATACAATCTGTAATAGCAATGGGTAATTGTGGCCATTACGCATATTAAAAAAAAAGGTAAGCTAGCCGAAAATGGACAAGTCTATGGAGGGGAAGGAATTGTTTAGATGGTTATTATATGTTTCAATCAGTATAACAATTTCAAACAATTTCCAGAAATTTTATAGAAGTGTGTTTAAATCATATTTTTGAAAATAACAATAGATTTAACATTATAATTTTCAATTTTTTGAATCATATTTTTGAAAATAACAATAAATTCAACATCATAAAAAATTTCTAAAACACCCCCAAATATTTTCTGTATTGACAAGCCAAAAATAAACGATACCTTCATACAAATGGCGCGTGCGATCCTCCTTTGTAGCTGAAGAATGGCCAGCAGCCAACTTCTTTTCAAAAGCGTTGGCATTTACTAATAAACGCTCAATTCTCATTAATAAACATGTCAACTCGGTTGCCTTACATCACATGGAAAACTTTATGAAGGTTGATACGCTATTAACATCATCATTATTATTATTGGAGATTATCGACAATAATTTGTAAAGTGAACATAAATAAATAACTGACGTTTTCCATGGAAATTTAAAATGTAGAACTCAACTAACCAAACTTTTGGAATTTATTTTTTAGAAAGATCACGTACTGCATTTTCCATTATCAAAAGATTCCAAATAATACATATATATAGTATTTGGCGCATCGACATTATGTATACACAGTGATTCGATTCATAATTCCCTGAATTACATCCATGTGTGGTTTTATTGGTTGTAGTTTCCCATCATCTATGGACATCGATGATGGACATCTTATTTAGCATTTCCTTATATATAACAAAATCTCCTTTCGACTGAATGGTTCACAAAAGTAAAACCGAAACAGCCTCTGAGAATACGACTTGGGCGAGGATATTGTACGCTCTTTCTGTTGGATGGAAAGAATCCCAGAACACGTATTTCGATGGATCGGGGCAGACGGGGCTCGTGGGGTTGCACAGTATAGCTGTCTCCATCAGACCTGTTCCGCAGCAACCTTGCCTTACTTCTTCAAAGCCTTTCACAAATTCATCTATAAACAGTCAGCAAGCTCTGCACATAGATTCCCTGAAACTTATTAAAAGAAGAAGGGGTCAGAGAGATATAATTTACCATATTTACTGGGATTCTTTATCATGTCAAACAGCTTATCATATATATTAATATACGCCATTTTAAGACCAGGAAATCCAGGCTTCAAGGCCTCCACCAAAGATGCAGCTTTTTGATTAAATGAGATCGCAGCATCATTAAACTCATCAACGCATGCGTGACGGACCAAGTTGTGTAGAGTAATTTGTGAAGGCAAACATCCGAAAGGAGGAAGACCGATGATGGCAAATAGGGTGGCACCTTCCTCGTAAATATTCTGTCGGAAAATCATTTGGTATCAGAACATTAACAGGAAAGAATTCCTATTCATAATTACTCATTCATTATTATAAAATAATAATATTTGATTAGCAATAATTTATTATTTCATTCATAATTATAAAAACAATATTCCTTCATTTATGGTTAATTGTAACCATATTTGTATGTAAATCGAAGAAAGGAAACAATTTTTGAAGTGATGTCAGAAAACCAATACTGGTTTATTTTAAAAGCAGTAGTCTATAACGCGACTTTTTGAAAGCTTTTCCGGCGGATTTTTCCGGCCAAAATCCGGCAGTAATTTATTGGAATCCCAAGTTTGATAGCTAGTTTCTGCACAATCAATGGCTCCCAGGGGTTTTTCAGGGCGCTGAATCCAAATATGCAGTTAAAAAACCATTTTAACTGCTAAAAATCAAGATTTAACCTCATTTCTTCCGCCGGATTCTGTCACCGGAATCTCCAAAAAGTCGCATTATAGACAACTCCATTTTAAAATGTCACACTATATATATTTCGATGTTAACAAGAAGAGTTCATTTAATTTCATGTAAACTTGGTTAGAATTACTCAGTTAGATCATCGTCAATTTCCTAACAACAAATTAATTCTCTTCTCAATATTCTTAAAAACAATTCAAACAAGCCCTTCTCAGTTTTCTCAAAAACAATTGAACAAAATCCATATCAATATTGGTAAAAACAGATTAACAATTTTGGGTAGGATTTATTTATCAACTCATTTCTAACCAAAAAAATATGGTTTATTATTAGGACAAGTTGAAGAATTAGATCATGGCTATTGGTGAACCACACTTGTTGGTTCAAAAAGAGTTCGACAAATAAATTATAATATAATTTTGACACAAAACTCTTTTCAATAAAATTGATATAAATCACAAAAACCTAAATTCAACAAAATCAATAAATTATTAATCAATTCTCATAATCCTTCATCTAAATCAAAAAAAACCTAAATTCAACAAGATCAATAAATTATTAATCAATTCTCATAATCAATTTTCTTAATATCTCATCGTCGTTAATAGGTAAGACAATATATCACCTGTATAAATTCGGAGAGAGACTTCAAAAGAAGATCCCGGAACTCTGTAACAGTATAGTGTGCACGGGTAATCTGATTCAAATAATAATTATTGGCAAAGTCATCTGTTCCCATACTGATTGCAAACAAGGCTCTCGACATTATCTCGCTGGCATTTTGTTGGCCTACCATATCGACAAGCTGCTCTCGATAAAGCTTGAAATTCTCCAGCTGCTGCCCTAGGGTTAGAACATTCTGCATGAATTCAAGAATGTTGTATTTCAGCTATAAATGTCTTTATATCTATTTAAATCCCTATATCGCTATCACGTGTAAAACATGTGGTACTAACAACGGTGCGTGAGGTAGTATCATCGTATCCAGCCGCAGAAGAAGCAAAGCTGGCTCCTGTCAGAATTCGCGGTCCATGGAATTCAGGATCCAAATATGCGGGCAATATATCTGGAAGGCCTACTAATCCAGCTGTATACAGTTCGGACAATTAAACACAAAATTATTATCAAAAGATAATAAGAATACTAGAATTCGAAAAATTAAACCTGAACATTTCTCAAAGAATAGCAGTCCTGGAATTCTAATCATTTCACACTATTCTGGATAAATTAGAAGCACTTTTTTATCAGTTCCTAAACCCTAAGATTATGGGTATTTCAACCCTGAGCTTATGGGTATTGTTGATTCCCAATTATTTGAGAATCAGATGAACATAGGCACCGTCAAATAATTGACCTCAACCATGTCATAACCATTCTCAATATGATTCACTATGAGGGGAATCAGCAATCGACATAAAGATAAAGATGCCCGTTAAATCGACCTATCGAGATATTTTCTTTCTCATTTTCGATATTTTCTTTCTGCATTAAAATGAGATAATAAAAAGAGAGGGCCAGAATTATTTACCGAGTGTATCTGTCGCTAATTTTCCATTAGTAAATCGACCAGTAGGTTTATGATCCACGAAATCTCTTCCATATGGAGGAAAGTCGGCCTTCGCAATCGTTACAAGTGCATTGTTATTACCAGGGTCAACAGTAGAATCTCCAAATATGTACAGGGCCGGCACCAAAGGCTTTGTGGCCTTTGTATTTGCGTACGTTAGATTTGGTTCATGCAACGCTAGGATAATACTCAGGCATGTGACAATACAAACATGAAGACGCCCCTCCATAGCTAATACTCTGTCTGAATTGCTCAGAGAAGTACACTGGCACACACGTTAAACAACAGCCTCATGGGAATTGTTGGCATCATGATAGCGATGAGTTACTTTCCTGCGTGACTGTGGCTTATCAATCGACAATGATCGTCCAGGCTGGTTCGATCATACTGGTGTGAGACGGCAGATTCTCATCTTAACCAAAACTGGACGTGGCCAAGAACAATTCAATGCCCCCCATACTCCTCTCCATACTGAAACTGATGTCAGTTGGAATGTCACCTTCACACCGAAGTAAAACAATCCCTTACGCCCAATAAAAGATTGGTTATTGTAGGTCTTAAAGTAGCAGTGTAGTTGAGGTCCATCTGAATGAAATTAAAATTATTGGTTATTGTAGGTCTTAAAGTAGCAGTGTAGTTGAGGTCCATCTGAATGAAATTATGGAATTTTGTCATGATTTTGATAATAGTAATGTCTACTTTTTACACATTTCTCATACGATTACTTTAGATATCATTTCTATTTGAATTAAACCAATATTATAATTGGTTTAATTTTAAAATAATATATATTTGTTTTTAAAAACGAAAAAGGTTCAATATATTATATGAGGAATATAAGAGTCCAAAAAAATTAGAACATCCAAGATGTTCTAAAATAGTCAATAATCTACATATTGTCTTATATGTTTCTATAGTCAGCTAGGATCAAAAACAGATTATCTAAGTTAACTAAATAACTATCTATGTTCTGTAACAAGTACAAAAAAGCATGATAAAGAGGGGAATTTTGAAACTAAAATAGAAAAGCATCTGTTGTTGAGACAAAAATCAAATATAGAAGTCCTGCAATGCAAAATCTTGGATCTGGAATGTAACTCCCTCCGAAAATATCTCGAGAAACCATAGTCGAGGAGAGGATAGGAGACCCATTTTAGAAAGAGTATCAGCTGTATTATTTTTGACCCTGCTGATGTGCTCAATAGTACTACCAACCATGCGGTCCCGGTAATAGTTGATCCTATCTCTCCAACCGGTCAGGTGCGGCGCCACTATGTGATTTCTCCTATTTAGCGAATCAACCAAAATTTTTGAATCTCCAAAAATAGCAACCTGTTGTATGTCAAGGAAGATACAAAATTTTAAAAGTCCAGTGAGTGCTATGGCTTCAGCCATATTATTGGAGCCATGACGGCCGTGCCAAAAGGAAGAAAAATGGGTAGATTCATTTATCTTGATGTAGAATCCACAACCGCATTGACCCTTCTATGCGGCCCCGTCGAAGAAAGCACAAGGCTGAGAAGACTGTTCTGATATAGTCATTGTGGGTAAATTTTTCTTATGCTTGATGATCTTTTGAGGAAGGGATTCTAAGTATACAGAGATCGAATCCATGATTTTTGCATATGATATGCTTGAGCTGTTGAAAATGCAGTGGTTGCACCATTTCCACATAAACCACAAGGAGATAATACAAATCCTACGCCAATGTATATTCTGCCCGCTGCACCTTAATATCCACTCATGGATTGAGTCCTCTCATGGATTGAGTCCTGCGCACCAAGAATAAAACCAAATAATCTTTCTAATTCCTGCCATATCTGATATGTCTTTTTACATTTTAAAAATATATGAAAATTTGAATCCTCGTCCGATCTGCATAAAGAACAAACTTTTGGTCCATGCCATCCCCGTTTCATTAAATTCTCCCAGGTAAGGTTTCTATTGTGAAATGCAAGCCAAGCGAATAGAATCATCTTCCATGGACAACCATCCTTCTAGAAAATCTGAGGAAATATAGAGGAACGGAGGGATTGTTGCCTTATCAAATGATGGTATATCCCTTTAACTGACACATCTTCTGCCTCCTTCGGTAAGTTCCAAGCAAGGAAATCTGAGTCGCTAGTTCTGAAAATACCACCGTTTTGAAGCTTCGACTTGACGCGATTCCAATGCTACATGATCTCATGAAGCATTTTCAGTTCATCAGAGTCAATCCACCGCGGAATGGGGCCTAGCTATTCAACAATCAAACTATCCCAGGAAAAGAAACATCTTCCGTGGAAAAAATAAAGTAAGGGATCAGGGATATCTACTGCTTCAACTACACATTTGAAGCGGTCTTTGCCCATAAGGATTTTATTTCCCGATGTTATCATTGCAATCTGTAAATTTAAAATTGTACCACAGAAAACATAGGTTTCGATCATGTAACTTGATAAATTTTAACGAGGAAATTTTGTAGAGTTTCAATATATGACATTACATATGAGTTTTGTTATTGGCGGTCCAATATATTACATGGTAGAGACATCTGGCTGAGCTAACTCTGAATATGACCATGTAATAAATGTCAACGCGAAGTTAAGTTTGAAAGCGTTCCCTTGCTTTACAAAAGCGACAGCATAACGCACTTCAAGTCTGACAGGGTTCGCAACTCGCACTTCAAGTCTGACAGGGTTCGCAACTCGCTGTGTATAATACACCAGACTTTAACAACTGGTGTGGGAACAAATCATAAAGTACTTTGTATCCTTCTAGAACCTTCTAGAAGAAAGAAAAGAGAGTAAGGATAGTTTTTAAATCCAACCTCAGATCCTCTTCTATGAAAGGGCCTATCGGGGACATGGTTACCAAACTCTTAGGAACTACGCTCACGAGATGCTTTCATACTTAAATAACTTCTTGCAAAAATATATTAATATTTCATCGTCGCTCTCCAAAGTAAAGTTTAGGGTTGAAGAAGGATATGCACAACTACATGCTTTCATCTCCGCTTCATCTTCATAAACATGAATGTGAGCTCTTAAGAGGACGGTTTTAGCTCTTTATATAAATTCCTCTTTAACTCTTTATATAAATTCCTATCCTTCGGGCTAAGTCCATCACGTTGCATTTTCTTTTCAGTCATATTTTTATAAGGACAGCACTATACAATTTCTTCTTCACTCTCATTTTCGGGCTAAGTCCATGACGATGAATTTTCTTTTTCAGTCATATTTTTATGAGCACAGCACTATACAGTTTCTTTTTAACTCTCATTTTCATTTCACACCATTGAAATGATGTTTTTTTTCACTCTGATCATTTTCATTTCATGCCATTCACGTGATGTTTTGAAGAATGGTTTAACATTTTTACACATCCAACTCTGATTTTCATTTGATATCATGAAGCGTTGTCGTCAAAGATGATTGAACCTTTTATACCCATCCAACCAAATATGAATCAAATTTTCCGGGTTTGATTATTTGAACATATAAATTTGAAATATTATAAAGAGCCTTATTAATGAGTCACACGAACATAAAAATATATATCAAGTTATACTTGGAGTTACATGTTTATGTATCTTGTTACTTTTAAAAATTGTGATTAAATTTTATTTAAAATAGGTTAAGAATTATAAGTATTTTAGAAAATTTTAGACAATATTACACTTTAGTGTAATCTTTTATTTAAGTGATTATATTATAGGTAGATTTGAAGTCTTTAATATATTTTTAGATTATATATATATATATATATATATATATATATATTATATATATTTATAATTATATAATATGGTAAAATATTTTATTAATTGTAATTACATTTATTTCATAATTATGAGAAGGTGATTTGGGTGATTGTAATTGATTATTTGTATCATGGATACATATTTATATTTAATTAATCAAAATCTAGAGATAATAAGAATACCAATTTTAGTTATATTGAGATATAATAATTGTTTTTAATTGTGCACCAATAATTTAATGAGTAAATGTGGTTATATAGTTATCATTTTTCAAATATTTTTTTGTTTATTTTTTTCAGTCACTTTCAAATGGATGTTTCTTATATGTAGACTAATATTGAATTGTTTTCATGCAGTTAATGGGCATTTGTGTGGTCTCGGTGAGTTATATCTATATATCCTGCTTCTATGATATTGACGAGTTACATTGATACATCTTGTATTCTCAATTTGAAACACTAATAGAGGGTTCTAGGGTTCACATTACTTTTGTATGTATGTATGTCGATAATTCTCCTTAGCATGAGACAATCATGTCATTGATGATTTTAAATGACATACTAAGTGCAAATAATGCTACCAATTCACAACAAAATTTTTGAGTTGCTAAGAAAATAGTTGTTTCATGACCTAGGAGGATATGCTATATATATGGAATTTGTTAACAAGATGTGAAGATTTGTAAAACATTCACAAGTCTTGGGTCTTGTATGCAGTATTCTCGATAATCATAATAATAAAAGCTTGTCTCTATTTCATTTTTTAGTGTTTTCATCCTTCCATGTGTATCTAAACAAGTGATTGTTTCATGGCTTGAAATAATTTTTTTTGCTAGAATTTGAGCTTTGTTAAGCTTAAGTGAGTTACATAAAATCCCCCAACACAAAAGGAAATATGCAGAGTAGCTTCACACAATGAACCTCTCACATAGCATGTGTGTTCATGGCATGCTAAACAATACCCTTAATTTGAATACATGTTGGAAAACACTTCTAAAAATCACTTTATTTAACCCCCTACCAATACGAACCCAATACACCTTCCAAATTTAAAAAACCCCTACTTCACTAGATATTGTAGGTATCTAATTTTTCATTAACCGTTTCTATACCCCTTTATATTTTTTCATTAACTTTGAGCTCCATTTTTTATTCACAACATATACAAACCATTTACCACTTATTATATACTCAATATATTATGTCATTTTTTCCTCAATATATATCCCCCAATATGAATGCATGTGGCATGGTATTGATCTCTAAGTGAAATCCCTGTGGTAATACATGTATGTATAAGCATCTTTGAGGCTACCTTTAAACACATAATGAGTTTATTTATATGCATATTACATTACTCATATCATGATTCTGTGGTTACACTACAGGGGAAAACTAGCTAGTGGAGGTCTCTAATGTTACAAGATTGGACAAAATTAAAAAGTAAAAAGATTTTTCTAATTTCTTTTTTATTAATATTTGACGTTTTAGCACATTATCACTAAAAATCCAATGAGGCATTGAATAGACAGTGATGGGGTATACCGTTAAGGAACTCCATGATGTGAATGTCGCCAGTTCCAAACTTCGTAGGAAAATATACAATCATATTAAGGGTTCATGTGGCCTAGGTTGGGTGTGATCCTCAGGTGATTGTGATGGATTAACTGCCCCTAGGTTGTGATTTCTCAAGCTAAAGGTTAAGCGTGTTGTCATCTAAGTACTCGCATAAGTTAACAAAAAAATGATCACTAAAACCAAAATTTATGGAACTTGAAGGTTAACCCTTTTTGCTGCAGTTAAAACAATATGGCACAGTAATACACAATTTTTTTATACAAATTGGTGCACAATATATATTTTGAAAGTAAGTCAATGCTTAACATATATATTAAAAGAAAATGTCCACATTATATATTTTGAAAGCCCTAAAGCATATTATATATAATTTTAGTGTCAGCACTTATCACGTATTCATCAACACTAGTGTGTATATATATTTATGTATCATGAAATTTGTATAATGGTAATGATCACAACAACATAAACGAAAATTGTATTATTGACAAAAGGTATCAACATTGTTGTTTATATCATAAGGCTTTTGTTACCATCATTGGCACATGGGCATTAGTACATGTACATCACATTGATGTGTAAATCATTTGAATGCATCCATGTGTAACAATTATTGAAAAACATTATCAATAAAACACATTTCCTCATTCAATTGAATATGATTCTTTGATATGATGTATTTTAATGTTGAATTTATCCATATTATAGGTATGCAATTGTGATATACTTAGGGAGGATTCATGTGATTCATTATTATAGGAAAACTCTACACTAGGTAAGTTATCGTTCCACTATATCCAAAATATATATCCCAACACCTTGATTATCTAGTTTGTTTTTCCATCTATCTGAGGATGATATCTTGTTCTTAAAGCCATTTTTTTCTCAATTCTACAAAAATTGATTTCTAAAAATTTGTACTGAACATGGTAGGGCATGTGATGTAATTTGAAAATTTCTTCCATAAAAGTATTGATAATTTGGATTGTGGGTTTCTTTTCTCAAGTTATCCACCACTACCATGATTGCAACATGCTACTTGGTTATCATTTCTTAACTAGTTATGAAGTCCTTAAATATGACTTCAAGATTATGTTATAGAATTTGTATTGGATGCATAAACACTATGAGATTCTTATGTCCTTCATATTCCAAACATTTAGCATTGTAATCACCAATTTCATTCTTCATATCAGGCCAATAATATAATTCTTTAGTGGATTTTATCATCTTCTAATGCCCTAGGTGATCTAAAGAAACCCTCCTATGGAATTCATCCATTATGAGCTTCTTGAAGTCTTCTAAATTTGGTATGTACAATTTTTCATTGTAAGTCAATAAGTTGTCGTCTGTTGATTAACATTCTTCACACCTTGTTCCCTTGGGCTCCTTATTGGAAGTGCTTATAATGTTATAAGGAATCTTTGATCCAAACATATAACAATAATATTTGGGGTAAAAACATTACTTTTGTAGGTATATATGTGGATAATTCTCATTTTCATTTCACACCATTGAAATGATGTTTCTTTTCACTATGATCATTTTCATTTCATGCCATTCACGTGATGTTTTGAAGAATGGTTTAAAATTTTTACACATCCAACTCTGATTTTCATTTCATATCATGAAGCGTTGTCGTCAAAGATGATTGACCCTTTTATACCCATCCAACCAAATATGAATCAAATTTTCCGGGTTTGCTTATTTGAACATATAAATTTGAAATATTATAAAGAGCCTTATTAACGAGTCACATGAACATGAAAATATATATCAAGTTATACTTGGAGTTACATGTTTATGTATCTTGTTACATTTAAAATTTGTAATTAAATTTGATTTAAAATAGGTTAAGAATTATAAGTATTTTAGAAAATTTTAGAAAATATTATACTTTGGTGTAATTTTTTATTTAAGTGATTATATTATTATTTAAGTGATTATATTATAGGTAGATTGAATTATAGTATAATTTTTTGAGATTATATTGTATTTTTTTTAATTAATAATATGGTAAAAATATTTTATTAAATTGTAAATTATATTATTTATAATTATGAAAGGTTGATTTAGGTGATTGTAATTGATTATTTGTATTATGGATATATAATTTATATTTAATTTATCAAAATCTAGGGATAATAAGAATACAAATTTTAGTTAAATTTTGATATAATAATTGTTTTTAATTGTGCACCAATAATTTAATGAGTAAATATGGTTATATGGTTATCATTTTTCAAATATTTGTTTGTTTATCTCTTTCAATCACTTTCAAATGGATGTTTCTTATATGTAGACTAACATTGAATTGTTTTCATGCAGTTAATTGATGTTTGTGTGGTCTTGGTGAGTTATATCTATATATCCTAAATGGTTAAAATATTAAGACATACATTAATGTGAACTAACTACTTCTATGGTATTGACGAGCTACATTGATACATCTTGTATTCTCAAATTGAAACCCTAATAGATGGTTCTAGGGTTCACATTACTTCTGTATGTATGTATGTGGATAATTCTCCTTAGCATGAGACAATCATGTCATTGATGATTTTGAATGGCATACTAAGTGCAAATCATGTTACCAATTCATAACAAAAATTTTGAGTTGCTAAGAAAATAGTTGTTGCACTACCTAGGAGGATATGCTATACATATGGAATTTTCTAACAAGATGTGAAGATTTGTAAAGCATTCATAAGTCTTGGGTCTTGTATGCAATATTTTGGATAATCATAATAATAAAATCTTTTCTCTATTTCATTTATTAGTGTTTTCATCCTACCATGTGTATCTAAACATGTGATTGTGTCATGGCTTGAAATATTTTTTTTGGCTAGAATTTGAGGTTTATTAAGCTTAAGTGAGTTACATAAAATCCCCCAACACAAAAGGAAATATGCAAAGTGGCTTCACACAATGAAGCTCTCACATAGCATGTGTGTTCATGGCATGCTAAACAATACCCTTAATTTGACTACATGTTGGAAAATACTTCTAAAATTCACTTTATTTAACCCCCTACCAATATGAACCCAATACACCTTCCAAATCTAAAAAAATCCCTACTTTCACTACATATTGTAGGCATCCATTTTTTCATTAACCGTTTCTATACCCCTTTATATTTTTTCATTAACTTTGAGATCCATTTTTATTCACAACATATACAAACCCTTTACCACTTATTATACGCTCAATATATTATGTCATTTTTTCCTCAATATATATCCCCCAATATGAATGCATGTGGTATGGTATTGATATCCAAGTGAAATCTTCGTCGTAATACATGTACGTATTAGTGTCTTTGAGGCTACCTTTAAACACATAATGAGTTTATTTATATGCATATTACATTACTCATATCATGATTCTGTGGTTACACTACAGGGGAAAAACTAGCTAGTGGAGGTCTTTAATGTTACAAGATTGGAAAAAATTAAAAAGTAAAAAGATTTTTCTAATTTCTTTTTTATTAATATTTGGTGTTTTAGCACATTATCACTAAAAAACCAATGAGGCGTTGAATAGATGGTGATGGGGTATACTGTTAAGGAAATCCATGATGTGAAGGTTGCGAGTTCCAAACTTCGTGGGAAAATATACAACCATGTTAAGGGTTCATGTGGCCTAGGCTGGGTGTGATCCTTGGGTGATTTTGATGGCTTAATTGCCCCTAGGTCGTGATTTCTCAAGCCAAAGGTTAAGCATGTAGTCATCTAAGTACTCACATAACTTAACAAAAAAATGATCGCTAGAACCAAAATTTATGGAACTTGAAGGTTTACTTTTTTTGGTGCAGTTAAAACAATATGGCACACTAATACACAATTTTTTTATACAAATTGATGCAAAATATATATTTTGAAAGTAGGTCAATGCTTAACATATATTTTAAAATAAAATATCCCATTATATATTTGAAAGCCCTAGAGCAATTTTATATATATATATAGTGTCAACGCTTATCACGTATTCATCAACACTGGTGTGTATATATATTTATGTAGCATGAAATTTGTATAATGGTAATGATCACAACAACATAAATGAAAATTGTATTATTGATAGAAGGGTATAAACATTGTTGTTTATAGCACAAGGCTTTTTTTACCATCATTGGCACATGTGCATTAGTACATGTACATCACATTGATGTGTAAATCATTTGAATGCATCCATGTGTAACAATGACTGAAAAACATTATGAATAAAACACATTTCCTCATTCAATTGAATATGATGCTTTGATATGATATATTTTAATGTTGAATTTATCCATATTATAGGTATGCATTTGTGATATACTTAGGGAGGATTCATGTCATTCATTATTATAGGAAAACTCTACACCAGGTAAGTTATCATTCCACTACATCGTTAATATATATCCCGGCACCATGATTCTCCGGTTTGTTTCTCCATCTATCTAAGGATGATATCTTGTTCTTAAAGCCAATTTTTTCTCAATTCTACAAATAATGATTTCTAGAAATTTGTATTGAACATGGTAGGGCATGCGATGTAATTTGAAAATTTCTTCCATAAAAGTATTGATAGTTTGGATTGTGGGTTTCCTTTCTCAAGTTATCCACCACTACCATGATTGGAACATGCCACTTGGTTGTCATTTCTTAACTAGTGATGAAGTCCTTAGATATGACTTCACAATTATGTTATATAATTTGTATTGGATGCATAAACACTACGAGATTCTTATGTCCTTCACATTCCAAATATTTAGCATTGTAATCACCAATTTCATTCTTCATATCATTCCAATAATATAATTCTTTAGTGGATTTTATCATCTTCTAATGCCCTAGGTGATCTAAAGAAACCCTCTTATGGAATTCATCCATTATGAGCCTCTTTAAGTCTTCTCTATTTGGTATGTAAAATTTTCCACGTAAGTCAATAGGTTGTCCTCTACTGATTAACAGTCTTCACAACTTGTTCCCTTGGGCTCCTACTCCAAGCATCATTTTACATATTTGAAGTGCTTATAATCTTATAGGGAATCTTTGCTCCTTCCTTTATATCTAATTCACTTATGATAAATGTTTCCATATGTGTTATTTGCATACTCTAGATGAGTACATCTAACAACCAATTCACCTTTCCTTTGATGTATCAAGCTTCAAAATAAAAGTCATTGATGAGAACCATCCACCCAACCTTCTCAGGATTAAAAAAGGCTAATCAAGTAAATATTTTTCCCACTGTGATCCATATTAATACAAATGTTCTTCCATGCATGTAGTGTCTCCACATATTTAGGGAATGTACAATAGTTGCAAGCTCTAGATCATGTGTCACATAATTCTTTTCATGCTTATTTAGGTTCATAGATTCATAGCTAATCACATATCCCTCTTGCATGAGAACTCCTATGAGTTATTCATCATAGGGATATGTACAAACTAAGAACTCTTTTTTTTAATATTAAATCTTCGTAATAGGTTAATTAATTAAGAGATTTTTTCATTATTGAAAACTTGCTTCACATTCTATTGAAAATGCAAATATGAACCCTTTCTTCTACAGTGAAGTGATTGGCTAGCTAATATTTTAAAATCCTGAGATGAACCTCCCACAATATCTAGCTAATCCAATAAATGATATCATATTTGACAAATTTTGAGATTCTATCGAATCCATAATTTCCTTTACCTATCCAATCCATAATTTATTTTATCTTCTCAAGGCCTACTGCAACCACTTCCTCAAAGACTTTATGACCCAAATAGTGTACTTTTCTTGTAAAGCAATGATAGTTATCGAAGTTTCCAAATAATTGTTGTCTAGAAATTATTCGCAATAACTTGTTGAGGTTATCCCCATTCTTCTCTTTAGTCTTTTAATGCACCAGGATGTCATCAATACAAACCAAAGAAAACTTGGCCAAATATTTATTGAGGATCTGTTCATTAGGCACATAAATGTAATTGGTGCATTGGTATGCCTAATTGAAACTAATGTAAACTCATAATTCCCATACTTGGTCTTGAATGAGGTCATTTGTATGTCCTCATATTTTATTCTAACTTTAGGATATCGAGGCCTTAATTTATCTTTGAAAGTAGAATTGCCCCCCCACAAAGAAACTTTGACCTCGAGGGAAAGTAATTCCTTCTAATGACATATTACCTCAAGGATTACATGATACTCTGAAAAAAAATACTTTTCCTTGTATCATTAGGAATATGCATAAACCTCCCTGAAATAATCCCTATAGAATATTTTCCTAAACCTAGAATTATAACCATAGAAATCGTGTAACTAAGGGGAATCCACCCAACTATAGGCTATCAACTCATGCTTTCCCTAACACTGAACACAAATTCAATAGGAATAACGGATGCTAAAAGAATAGGGGCACTAATAAGGTTTGTGGAAGCAATTGATGGTGTAACCTAATAACAAAATAGAGATGTAAATGAGGTTGTAAGAGTGAAACTCATCACACTAATCATAGGCGAGAAGGAAATCATAGTCGACATCCCCAAAATGGATAGTGGAGAAGATCCAATCTCTCCAATTTTTTGCCATTGCTCTCACAAGCCATGGTATGAGAGAACACGGAAAAGGTACATTGTAATTTATCACTCACCTGAATTAGTACAAGGTCAAGAAGATCAATCAAAGGTGGATTTACAATGATTACTAGAATTTCATTTATCACTTCAAGGAAAACTTGTGTTTCACACTTTCAACTAGAAAAAACCCTCCTGGGTTTAGTTTAATATAAGTCCTCCATCGTCAAAGTTATCCTACATATTTGTAATGGTGGTCTTTCATATTCTAGAGGAATATTTTGGAGTATTTGTGATAGAAATACAATTTGGTCAACCACAGTTAATATATAAATTTAATTAATTAGACGAGACATCCATATGGCCAACTAGACTCAATCCAAAAAGCACACCTCTAATAAAAAAATATAAGAGATAACAATAGGTAATCCAAAGGATAAAGGGGTCTTCAAATAATCATCCTATCATGATCGGTGCCTAGGTCCAACTAATTAAGGAAACATAAATCATTAGACTAGCCCGCCTATACCAATTTTTACCATCACAAGTGAAATTCCTCAAATAATACTAACTATCACCCCCTAAGAGCATTGATATGGTGACATAATCTAAATTTTAAGTACCATGACACTTCCCAACATAGTCACCTTAGTAGGTTCCATAAATAATAACAACTAGGTAGCACATCTCAATCAAATAGTTGGAAGGATGGACATGGTTCTGTACCAATGCATGGGAAGAGAAACTAACACCAAAACCTCTATGAGGGATTATCCATAGTGAACCCATGCCCCCAAGATATCCCCAAACATGAAAAACCCAAAAAGCACTAGAAAACAAATGAAGAGGGGATAACATCACCAAATTTTCCAACTACAACTTTGTGATTAACTCCTATGTTAGAGGAGCTTCCTAGAAAAAAATATATGTGACAGTGGGTTTTGTCACTACCTAGTCATCTCCAGTTTCAATTTTGTGGCCTTGAAGAGTTTCCTCTTCAACCTTATTTCAAGGTCCTATACCCTAAGTTATGTTGGCTTGTTATAAATGATAAAATAGCTAGCTAACTTTTGTTATCACATATATTTATTTTCTATTGTTACTTAGATGGTATCGAGTGAAACTTTTATGGTTTGTTGGAACACAACTTACCAATCCTAAAAATGCACACTATATGTAAGAAGCATTTATTTCAACTCAATGAAATCTATTTAAGGGAACGTAAGACAGACCTTTCCTTTTTTCAAATGACAAAAAAACCTCACGCTCCATGGTTGCACAAGATATCCAAATTTTCGAAAGAAACTAATTACTCATTTTCATACTCAATCCAAGAGCACCAATGCAACGTAAAAAACAAAAGCACTTAGAAGAAATAAGCAAACCTTTGATGATGAGAAAATGTAATTTTATTTTTTTGTTTAAAAATTAATAAATAATAAAAAGGATTTGAGAGCCAAAAATTTCAGTTTCTTAAATCTTTCTCAAAAGTGCATCATTCTATATATCAAAAGAAATTTAATAAAAAATGTATCCATTTGTTTTGGGTTGATGGTAATAAAATGTCCTTATTAAAAGATATTCGAAGAGAAAACTTCACGACCATCCTCAAAGATTAAAAAAAAACAAATTGAATTTCAGTTAGCTATATCCCATGATGTAGACACCATTTTAGATGATTTATTTTTTAAATTGGGATGAAATTTCAAGGCAAATTTAGATCCATAACCGTTTCATTCAAATTCTATATAGAAACTTACAAAATTTGATTTGAAATTCACAATTTTTTTTCCTCTTCTTTTCATTTATATTTTTTACTATGTTTTAAATCAAGTCTAAATCTAATGGATTAGTGATGTATTTAGCTGAAAAGAAATATAAAAAAGATAGAAAACACTAGAAAGGCACACGGAACAAAAAAAAAAAAAAAAAACGTTTGAAGGGAATTGGTGTAACCCAGCCCACTTAGCATACACTTTACACTTTACACGTGGATGGAATAGTATATGTGGCAAGTAAAAATCTTATGTCCGCGGGATTTTTGTGAAGGTTGGTAGTTGGAGAGTTAACGCTGGGAGTAAATGCCCTGTACTCCGCCTCGGATTGCTCCTGTTTGCCCTTCGCGCCTTAACCCTAGTTCTTTATGGCACTTTCTCGATTGTTCTCCGTTGTTTTCGCTCTGAGGTATTCTATTCCAGCGGAGGGTTTCTTGGTTTCTTTGGTAGAAAGCGGTATGCTCTGTTTTGTTGGTATGTTTGGCTCCTGGTGCTATCAAAAACTCGACTCCTCCTCTATTCAACCTGCTTGCAAGTTTAATGGCAATGGCATTTGGTTTTGATGGCTATTCGGCCTGGTTCTGTGGCTTGACTTCGGTGAGTAATTTTATTCTTCCCTTCCTTGTATGCGCGGATTCCTGAAAGTATTGTTAATCTCTGGTTGTGGTTATTATATCTTGATGTCTGTGTATATGTCGTGGTTCGTAGTCGGGGTTTTTGGTAGTCGTCAATGGAAATCACTGTGGTTTTGCTGTGTTTTTCCCAGAACCTTGTTGTCTCTGGTTCGAATCTAGTTGGGTATTATTTGCTTGCTGTTGGTTGGGTTTCTCACAGTGCGGCACTGTATTTGCCTGCGAGCACAGGACTTTTCGGGCGCACGTCCTTCGTTTGGAACAGGTAAATTCTCTTGTCCCTGTTTCAATATGGCTCGCCTTCTCGTTCTGGAACTAACCCACTTTGTTCCTTTGGTCGACAGTCACTCAAGCTCTTTAGTATGTCATACATTTGCATTCGGCTGCGCTCTCCAGGTACTTTCATTGTGTTTTTAATTCTCTACAGGCATTCGCATTTTTCTTGGATTTCCCATCATTGCGTCTGTTGTAATGTATATGAGTTAATGTTTTGCAGGTCGTTGTGGGTGACCTGGGCGGCGTATCCTCCAGCGTTTAACTTGTACAATCGTTTATTTTCCTGGGTAGGCCTGAAACCCAAACGTCTGGTTGTAGTTTTGATTAATGTTAAGGTCCTGTGTTCTTTGTTCAAGTCCTTCGGTCGCTGTATGAATTTGACTCGGCTATATTTGTTCCATTTGCTCCTATATTAAGTGTTATAAGAGATAGGAACCATTGTTGGTTGATTTTGTCAAACCCCAGTTCAGGGTTTCTGAATTATAAGGCTTTTCCGACTATATGTCGTACTCTGCTCTGTGTAAGGTCACGGACTTTGTTTTTCACCGTATCGTTTTGGCTTTACCAATGATTCACTATAACTGTGGTCCTTCGATTTTCTAAATGAAAGTTATGAATGGAAAAGAGAATGTATAGTGTTGTTACCTCTTTGCATTTGTATTCTGGTTTGTGGTTGTTCTTTATGTCTTCGAACGCTAGAAAGTGGTTGATGTTCATACGCAATTCCCTCACCTTCGATTTCTAGATGTTATATGCTGGGACTCTTATTCAACTGTGTGCGAAATGAATATATGGTTGTCGGTCATTTGTGACTGTGGATTACTGAGACTTCGTCTGCTTGCTCAATATTTGACTGTAACTCATATTTGAATACTTGCAATAGTAAATTGATAAATATTATTTGTATGGCAGTTTATCAAATCGTAAAGAAAGAAAATTCACTTAGGCAAATATTTGTAAAAATGGTACAAATGGACAAATAACTTTCTGTTTGAATGCTCTGACTGTTTCTATTTCTTTTTCCTTCTCCTTCAACTCAATTGAATTGAACCCCTCTCTGTTACATTTGATTTTTTTTTATACCTCTCTATTTTTAGTTGATGTTTACAGTTAATCCAACTGATATAGAATATGGTTACAGAAATACTATTTTTGTTAATAACTATAATCACTTGGCATTCCAAGACTTGTAGGAATAGTTGGCTCTTATTTCCCTAATTTAATGGACCATTCCTTAACTAATAACTGAGTTACAATAATTCTAACTGAAATAAAAAGAGATGTCTAAATTCACTGACTTTGTAAAACAAACTAAAAGAAAAATTATTTCAGTAAAAATTAAACAGTCCAATCGACCACTAGCCTTTGAACCTGGTTGGAATTCTTTTTTGCCCAATTACGGTGAGTTGGATGCTCCTGCATCAGGCTCCCGAGGTGAAAAGAGATCATGAATCCGGTTCATGAGCTCCTCGACCGACGTTCCTGTTCGTTCAATCTGCCTGGCGTCAAGCCATGAGCTATCCTCAATTGGACGGTTCTTCCACTTGACCAGGTACTGAAAATAATTTTTCCGCCGAGTACGTCTAACTACCTGAGTTTCGAGGATGCCTTCGATCTCAGGAGGTTGGACATAAGGCATCTGTCTTTTCCAAGTTTCTCCGTCTTCCTGGGTGTTCCGCGTGGATTATCCAGGTCCATCTTTCTTTTCCTCCTACAAATCGCCTGTATATGGAAACAGATCTGCCACATTGAAGATAGGTGATATGCCTACTCCGGGTGGTAGTTGTATTTCGTAGGAATTTTCCGAAAATTTTCGCAAGATCTTACAAGGCCCTATCTTTTTGTACTTCAGTTTATTGTACGTACCCTTAGGGAAATGTTCCTTGCACAAGTGTACCAGGACTTCGTCCCCTACCTCAAAATGAACTTCTCTTCTCTTTAGATCTGCATGTTGTTTATATTTTGAGCTGCTGTCTTGTAATTTTGCTTTCACCTATTCATGTAAATCCCTCATTGCATTAGCAAAATCTTCTCCATCCGCACTTCGTCGTTCCTGTAAACCAAGATCCCGAAGTTCATGCACTCCACGAGGGTGCATGCCATATAGGATCTGAAAGGGACTGAGACCTGTGCTACGATTTGGCGAATCGTTGTAAGCAAACTCTGCTTGCTCTATCACTCGGTCCCACATCCGAGAATTCTCCCCGACTAAGCTGCGTAACGGATTTCCCAAACTTCTATTCACAACCTCTGTCTGCACGTCGGTTTGCGGGTGATAAGCAGAACTGTAGCTTAATTGGGTGTTCATTTTTTTTCCATAAGGTACGCCAAAAATGTCCCGTGAACTTCACGTCTCTATCTGATAGGATGGTTGTCGGTAACCCGTGTAATCTGACAATCTCATCAAAAAACAATTGGGCCACGTGAGTGGCGTCACTAGTTTTCCAACAAGGTATGAAATGTGCCATTTTTTAGAAACGATCCACCACTACCATCACTGAATCATAACCTTTCTGCGTTTTTGGCAGTCCCAAAACAAAATCTAGACTCACCGAATCCCAAGGTCTTCCTGGAACAGGTAATGGCATATATAATCCTATGGTCTGGTTGTGTCCCTTCGCTAACTGACACACCTTACACTTAGTCACAAAACTTTGTACGTCTCGTCGCATTCTTGGCCAAAAATAGAAATGACCAAGTTGCTCCAAGGTTTTATCTATACCGAAGTGTCCAGCCAAACCCCCGCTTTGTTTTTTGCGAATAATATTCTCCCTCATGGAACAGTTGGGGATACACAGTTGTCCTCCCTTAAATAGCAATTTTTCCTGTATATTGTAATCTAACCAAGGACTATTACCTCTTATCAAATGGTTCTGGAACGCCTCATAGGCTTCGCTGAAATCTGTATCTGTTTTGTAAAGATCTCGTAAATGTTCAAAACCCAAAACCTGTACAACACTCTCCTGCAAAAGTAGAGCTTTTCTACTTAATGCGTCGGCCACCTTATTTGCTTGTCCACTGATATGTTTTAGCACAAAGTTAAAACTTTGTAAGTACTCCACCCATTTGGCATGTTTATGATTGAGTTTGTGTTGCTGCATTACATATTGCAATGCAGAATTGTCTGAAAACAGCACGAACTCGTTCCCTAACAAATAATGCCTCCAGTGTCTTAAATCCTGTACCACTACGTAAAATTATTTGTCATATGAGGAGTACTTCTGCCTACTCTCATTCAACTTTTCACTGAAGAATGCTATAGGCCTGTCCTCCTGACTGAGTACAGCCCCGATCGTTGTTCCACTAGCATCACAACGTACCTGAAATAATTTCTGAAAATCTGGTAGCCTGAGAATCGGTCTTTCTATTATCTTCTTTTTCAATAGTTGAAAACTCTTTTCTGCTGCTTTTGTCCATCAAAAAGGTTGGCTGGCCTTTTTTATGGTCTCTAACATAGGAGCACAAATTCTGCTAAAATTTTTAATAAACTTTCTATAGAAACTTGCCAATCCATGGAAACTATGTACCTCAAACAAATTTTTCAGTGACGGCCAATTTATTATTGTTGTTACCTTTTCTGAATCCATCTTTAATTCGTTTTCTGCTATCACAAATCCCAGATAAATTAATTCTCTTTGCAGAAACATACACTTCTTCAAATTTATTAATAACTTGTTTTGCTGTAGCTTTTCCAACACTTTGCGCACATGCCAGAAGTGTTCTTCTTTTGTCTTGCTGAAAATAAGGATGTCATCCAAATAAACTATTACAAATTTCCCAATATACTCCTTCAACATCTCATTCATGAGTCTCATGAATGTGCTGGGTGCATTGCTCAACTCGAATGGCATGACCAGCCATTCATATAATCCCTCATTTGTTTTAAAAGTTGTCTTCCACTCGTCTCCTTCTCGTATCCGAATCTGGTGATATCCGCTTTTTAATTCTATCTTAGAGAAGTAAGTTTCCCCACTCAAACAGTTCATCATATCATCCATACGCGGTAACGGAAATCTGTACCGGATGGTGATTTTATTGATGGCCCTGGAATCGGTGCACATCCGCCACTCTCCTCCCTTCTTGGGGGCAAGGACTGTTGGCAGAGCACATGGGCTCAAACTTTCTCTGATTAAACCTTTGTCCAATAGTTCTTGCACCTGTTTCTTGATTTCCTCATTATCCTTGGGGCTCATTCGATAGGCTGCTTTATTTGGCAAGCTAGCTCTAGGTATGAAGTCAATATGGTGGCTGATACTTCGCTTGGGGGGTAACTTGTCTCGCAAGTCGTCCATTACTATATCTGTAAATTCTTCCAACATCTACTGTATTTCCACGGGTAAATCTATTATCTCTGTATGTAAGAGGACTGTCCTTGTCTTCTTGACTACAGCATAACTTATTTCACTGTTCTCAACCTGTTTTAAAAACTGTTTTCCGCTCATTAGCAGTGCTTTGGTTTCATTTGCTTCAGTTGTTTCCTTCTCTTCTCTGATAGGCACAAGGGTATGCCTGACCCCATCTTTTTCGAACTTATAATAGTTCATCACTCCATCGTGTGTCACCTTCCTATCATATTTCCAAGGCCTACCCAATAAGATGTGACATACGTCCATCGACATAATGTCACAAATAATTTTATCCTTATATCGTCCTATTTGAAATTCAAACTCACTCTGCTCGTCCACCAGTAACTGGTGCCCCTTTTGTAACCATGAAACTCTATACGGACTGGGGTGTTTTAAACGCTTCAGCCCCAACTTTTCCACCATTTTTGTGGACACCAAATTTTCCGTACTTCCACTGTCGATTATCATCTTACAACACTTGCCCTGTGATTTGCAAATTGTCCTAAATAGAGCTTTCCGCTATGTCTGTTCGACACTCTCATCAACTGGTTTCAGTAATACCTTATGTAGCACTAAAGCTTCTCCCGTTTCTGGGCATTTTCTGCCTCTTGAGGGGGTGTTGCTGTTTCCTCCGGTTGCGCCACATATGCGCCTCGCTGTCCAGCTGAATCTGTTTCTGGGCACTCAAACGAATGGTGCCCCCACTTGTGGCATCTATAGCATTGATAACCAGTTCCCCTTCCACGGCCATTTCCTCTGCTACGTTGGAACGATTTGCCACCTCTCGTTCTGTCTCCTTTTCCTGTTGTTCCCAAAGTCCTCGAACTGCTGGCTTCCTCGCTGTTGCTGGCAGTCCGGCCCCTGCCATAGGACTGGCCTCTCCCTCTGGTAGACCCTCGTCCTCTCCGGGCATTCTGTCTTCGGTTAATTTTCTCCTCTGCTTTAATTGCGCTCTGGTATGCCTCCTCAGTATTATTTGGAGACAAAATGCTTATTTCATCCAAAATATCCATCCTCATTCCATTAACATATCTGGCTGTCCTTTCTGTCGTATCCTCTATGTATCCGGCTCGCAAATTCACTCCGTAAAATTCCTCTGTATACTCCTTCACAGTCAGTCCCCTCTGTCTCAAGTTCTGTACATGTCTATGTAACGGGATTTGATAATCCCTTGGCAGAAATCTGCCCTTCAATTTAGCTACCATCATTGTCCAAGTTTTAATCGGTGTTTTGTTCAACCTCTTCCACTCATTCTGGACACTGTCCCACCACAAAGCTGCGTGTCCTTTCAGCTTTGTTGCTGCAAACTTGACTCTACGGTCTTCACTAACTTCCTCACATTCAAAATACTTTTCCATCTCACTAATCCAATCTAACACAACATCAATAGACAAACTACCATCGTAAGTCGGGAGTTATGGTTTTGGTCTGCTGTTCGACAATAAGACAGACTTCAGTAATTTCACTTCTGCCGATTCGCCTTCAGGTCCCTCTGCTGCCACTTCTACTTCTTCTTCACTCACATCACCAATTTCTAGATCTCTTCTCCTGCCTGCCTCTACTGCTCCCAACCGAGAAGTAAGAACTCGGAGTTCTTCTCGTAATGCCTCATCTGCCATTCTACGAGCACCTCGGCCTCTTCCTCGTCTACCTACATCCATTTTTTTTTCAAATCTCTTAAACTCAATGCTCTGATACCACTCTGGTGTAACCCAGCCCACTTATCATACGCTTTACACTTTACACATGGATGGAATAGTATATGTGGCAAGTAAAAATCTTATGTCCGCGGGATTTTTGTGAAGGTTGGTAGTTGGAGAGTTAATGCTGGGAGTAAATGCCCTGTACTCCACCTCGGATTGCTCCCATTTGCCCTTCGTGCCTTAACCCTAGTTCTTTATGGCACTTTCTCAATTGTTCTCCGTTGTTTTTGCTCTGAGGTATTCTGTTCCAGCCGAGGGTTTCTTGGTTTCTTTGGTAGAATGCGGTATGCTCTGTTCTGTTGGTATGTTTGGCTCCTGGTGCTGTCAAAAACTCGACTCCTCCTCTATTCAACCTGCTTGCAAGTTAAATGGCAATGGCATTTGGTTTTGATGGCTATTCGGCCTGGTTCTGTGGCTTGACTTCGGTGAGTAATTTTATTCTTCCCTTCCTTGTATGTGCGGATTCCTGAAAGTATTGTTAATCTCTGGTTGTGGTTATTATATCTTGTTGTCTGTGTATATGTCGTGGTTTGTAGTCGGGGTTTCTGGTAGTCGTCGATAGAAATCACTGTGGTTTTGCTGTGTTTTTCCCGGAACCTTATTGTCTCTGGTTCGAATCTAGTTGGGTATTATTTGCTTGTTGTTGGTTGGGTTTCTCACAGTGCAGCACTGTATTTGCCTACGAGCACAGGACTTTTCGGGCGCACGTCCTTCGTTTGGAACAGGTAAATTCTCTTTTCCCTGTTTCAATATGGATCGCCTTCTTGTTCTGGAACTAACCCACTTTGTTCCTTTGGTCGACAGTCACTCAAGATCTTCAGTATGTCATACAGTTACATTCGGCTGCGCTCTCCAGGTACTTTCACTGTGTTTTTAATTCTCTAGAGGCATTCGCATTTTCCTTGGATTTCCCATCATTGCGTCCGTTGTAATGTATATGAGTTAATGTTTTGCAGGTCACTGTGGGTGACCTGGGCAGCGTATCCTCCAGTGTTTAACTTGTACAGTCGTTTCTTTTCCTGGGTAGGCCTGAAACCCAAACGTCTGGTTGTAGTTTTGATTAATGTTAAGGTCCTGTGTTCTTTGTTCAAGTCCTTCGGTCACTGTATGAATTTGACTCGGCTATATTTGTTCTGTTTGCTCTTGTATTAAGTGTTATAAGAGATAGGAACTGTTGTTGGTTGATTTTGTCAAACCCCAGTTCAGGGTTTCTGATTTGTAAGGCTTTTCTGACTATATGTCGTACTCTGCTCTGTGTAAGGTCACGGACTTTGTTTTTCACCGTATCGTTTTGGCTTTACCAATGATTCACTGTAACTATGGTCCTTCGATTTTCTAAATGAAAGTTATGAATGGAAAAGAGAATGTACAGTGTTGTTACCTCTTTGCATTTGTATTCCGGTTTGTTGGTTGTTCTTTATGTCTTCAAACGCTAGAAAGTGGTTGATGTTCATACGCAATTCCCTCACCTTTGATTTCTAGATGTTATATGCTGGGACTCTTATTCAACTGTGTGCGAAATGAATATATGGTTGTCGGTCATTTGTGACTGTGGATTACTGAGACTTCGTCTGCTTGCTCAATATTTGACTGTAACTCATATTTGAATACTTGCAATAGTAAATTGATAAATATTATTTGTATGGCAGTTTATCAAATCGTAAAGAAAGAAAATTCACTTAGGCAAATATTTGTAAAAATGGTACAGATGGACAAATAACTTTCTGTTTGAATGCTCTGACTGTTTATATTTATTTTTCCTTCTCCTTCAACTCAACTGAACTGAACCCCTCTCTGTTACATTTGATTTCTTTTTATACCTCTCTATTTTCAGTTGATGTTTACAGTTAATCCAACTGATATAGAATATGGTTACAGAAATACTATTTTTGTTAATAACTATAATCACTTGGCATTCCAAGACTTGTAGGAATAGTTGGCTCTTATTTCCCTAATTTAATGGACCATTCCTTAACTAATAACTGATTTACAGTAATTCTAACTGAAATAAAAAGAGATGTCTAAATTCACTGACTTTGTAAAACAAACTAAAAGAAAAATTATTTCAGTAAAAATTAAACAGTCCAATCGACCACTAGCCTTTGAACCTGGTTGGAATTCTTTTTTGCCCAATTACGGGGGCAATAGGGGCACAACAATATTAATAAGGGGTATAACTACAACAGTAATGGGTTAATCACTAGTATTATAGGGACCCAACATGCCCCTCGCCTTCAAAAAAGTGTTGTCCTCAACGCTTGAGTAGTTCTGGATACTTCTGCATAAAATTATCATCCTCCCATGGGGAATCTTCAGCGGATAAGTTCTTCCACTTGATAAGATACTCTGAAATTGATCGATTTCGTAGCTGTCGAGTTCTTGTTTCTATGATTGCTTCTGGTTCCAATATAATTTTTCCTTCCTCATCAAGTTCTGGCAATATTGTTTGAACTGGGAGCTTGTCGCCTATAACCTTCTTTAAACATGAAACATGGAAAACTGGGTGAAATCGAGAAGCTGCAGGAAGCTCCAATTTGTATGCCATAGTACCAATATTTTGCAACACCTTGTACGGACCATAATACTTTGGTGATAATTTATTATCCTTCTTAGCTTGCTTGAGGGACATTTCCTTATATGGTTGTAGCCTTAAGAATACCCAATCACCCACATCAAAACTTCTTTCACTACGATGTTGATTTGCTTGTTGTTTCATTCTACTCTGTGCCAACACGAGGTTATCCTTTAAGAGTTGGAGGACTTGTTGTTGATGTTCAATGTGATGTTCCACTGCTTGAACCTTAGATTTTCTCTTAAATATGATGTGATGGATGGTGGTTGATACCCATAAAGTGCCATAAATGGGGTCATTTTTGTTGCTGTATGGAAGGAAGTGTTATACCACCATTCAGCCAGAGGCAGCCATTTGACCCATTGTGTTTGTTTATCAGATACAAAGCAACGAAGATATCCTTCCAAACATTTGTTTACTATCTCAGTTTGCCCATCAGATTGAGGATGATAAGATGAACTATGAGCTAACTGAGTACCAAGTCAAGAAAATAATTTGTCCAAAAATTTCCAGTGAAAATGGGATCTTTGTCACTTACAATAATCTTTGGGTTTCCATGTAGCTTTTGAATTGTTTCCATAAATGCAGTAGAAACTGTACTAGCTTTAAATGGATGTGATAATGCACAAAAGTGTGCATACTTGGTAAGTCTGTCAACTACCACCATGATGACACTCTTTCCCTCAGACTTGGGTAAACCTGTGATAAAATCCATTGAAACCTCCTCTCAATGTTGGCTTGGAATGGATAAAGGTTGTAATAGGCTTGGTGTCTTAATTGTTTCAACTTTATTTTGTTGGCACACCAAACATTCCGCCACAAACTTTTGAATATCTGATTTAAGGCCATCCAAAAAATTCTTTCTTAACCCTGTGGTAAGTTTTTAAAAATCCTGAGTGCCCTCCTAAGGGAGAAGTGTGCAATTCCATAAGAATCTTTTGTTTTAGCTGGGAATTCTTACGGAGGTATAAGCGATCTTTGTACCATAACGAATCATTTTTCCAGCTAAATGTATCAGACGTACTGGAATCTTGTTGTAGCTTCGAAATAAGTGCCCACAGTTCTTCGTCATTCTTCCATCCTCCCTTGCTTCATTTATCCAATTTTGTTGGATAATAGAAATGGCGCACAACAATGCTTCCACATCCTCATCCTTTCTTGAGAGTGCATCTGCCACCACATTTTGCTTCCCTTTTTTGTAGATGATTTCAAAGTCATAACCAACATCTTTGTGACCCACTTTTGTTGCTCTTCAGAGGATAATCTTTGTTCTAAAAAGTATTTAAGGCTATCATGATCTGTTTTTACCTTGAAGTGTCTTCCCATTAGGAAGGGTCGCCATTTCTTAAGTGCATGGAGTATTGCCAACATTTCCTTCTCATAAATAGCTTTGTGTAAAAACTTTCCCTTGATTGGATGACTTTCAAAAGCAATGGGTCCTTCATCTTGCATTAGAACAACACCAATTCCATTTCCTGAAGCATCACATTCCACAATAAAGGTTTTTGTGAAGTCCGGTGTAGCTAAGACCGGTGCTTGGCACATTGCCTCTTTTAGATGTTCAAAGGCCTTTGTTGCTTCCGGAGTCCATGAAAATGCATCTTTCTTCAATAATGTTGTTAGAGGTGCTGCTATTCTCCCATAATTCTTAACAAACTTGCGATAATCCCCTGTCAACCCAAGAAATCCTCGCAGATGCTTTATGGATGTGGGAATTTTCCATTCCTTAATGGCTTTAATTTTGCTAGGGTCTACCTTAACTCCTTATGAGATACAATATGACCCAAATATTCCACCTCCTGGACTCCAAAGAAACATTTGGATCTTTTTTCATATAATTGTTTCTCCTCCAATAGTTGTAGCACCTGTCAACATGTTCAACATGATCCTTCCAAGACTTGTTGTAGATTAGTATATCATCAAAAAATACTAACACAAATTTTCTAAAGAATGGTTTGAAAATGGAATTCATCAAACCTTGAAATGTTGAAGGTGCATTGGTAAGGCCAAAAGGCATGACCAAAAATTCATAATGACCCTCATGAGTTCTAAATGTTGTTTTCGGAATGCCTTCAATCTTCATTCTGATTTGATGATATCCTGAACAAAGATCCAACTTGGTGAAGTAAACTAATCCATGCAATTCATCCAGTAATTCATCAATGACAGGAATGGGAAACTTATCTTTAATAGTGAGCTTGTTGAGCTCCCTATACTCTGGACACATGCGCCATGATCCATCCTTCTTGTGCACTAGTACTACTGGAGTAGAGAAAGAACTTTGACTTGGTTTAATTATACCAGCCTCTAGCATTTCTGCAACCATACGTTCAATTCCACTCTTTTGGGCATAGGGAGATCTATATGGTCTGATGTTTGGAGGAACACTTCCTGGAATCAGATGAATAACATGATCATGATCACGCATAGGTGGGAGACCTTTGGGAGCATCAAATACCTTGGAATGATTGTCCAGGAATTTTTGGAGATCTGGAGAGATAGATGATTCCTATGTGGAAATATCTAGCGAACATAATTGTGCAAGTACACCTCCTTATTCCTTTTTTAGAAGTTTTTTCATACCATTAGAGCTGACTATCTTTCCAGTTTCCATGCAATACCCCTTAATATTCAACTTCCTTTCCTTCCATAGAAAATTTGATGAAAAGTTCTTGAAAATTAAAAGCTATTGTACCAAGGATTGTAGCCATTGGACTCCTAGTACAACATCAACACCTCCCATTGGAATGGAAAGCATTGGGCTAGTCAATACATATTCTCCCATGGATAGCTTGATATTATGGCACTTTCCAAAGCAATTTCTTGTTCCTCCATTTGCAACCATCACTTGACACTCTGGTGCCGAATATAGGAAGCAATTCAATTCTTTTGCTACCTTACAATGAATAAAATTGTGGGTACTTCCTAAATCAATCAACACTATTACCTT
>APFE030330990.1:5504-58171 GCA_000404065.3 Pinus taeda | reverse complement strand
TCCCCTGATACATTCAGCAATATTTGAATCTGAGAACACAATCATAATTTGTGCTCTTTGCCTTCCGATCCAACTTATTCCATTCTTCATCGGTCACTCCCGTTGGTTTAGTACCTGGATCTACCGTGATCCACTAATCTTTATCCACCAACAGATCCTCCATCTTGAGTTTCCACAACTCAAAACTCTCACCATTGAACTTCTCAATCTCTATCTTTCGGCTGCTCGCCATCTTCTTTCACCACCAGAATCGATCTCGCAAATCTCCCATTGAACAGGGTCTACCATAGGCCCGAGCTAAACCCCTCAGCAACAAAGGCGTCCCCTTGAAGCCAAAATAGCTCTGATACCAAATGTAGGTTTTAACCTCGTACGGAAATTACCTGCATACGAATTCTAAATCACATGAAAAATAAAAATGCGAGAGCATAACACATAAAACACATATACACAGAGATTTCTCACTGGATCCCAAAACCAGGACTACTAGCTTGATTTTTCATTATGTTCCTTTCAATGTTACAATACATATTTATACATGCCGAAGCATCCAATACCATGGACCGAAAAACCATCGCGTCCAAAACCTTCGACCGAAAACCATCGCGTCCAAAAAACATGTGCGAAAATCATGCAGAAAACCATAGGTGGGTCCGCCCAACCTAACATAGGGTCCAAAACCAAAATTTTCCAGGGCGCTGCCCCGGACCCCATAAATTGGGGTTACAGGTACCCCTCAAACCCCCTATTAACTATGTGGAAAGAATATAACACAACCCAGCATTGAGCGTGCATGGCTTTGGCCTTACGGTTCTATTGTGTAATTTTAATGCACTGGACTTTGAAATATTTGAAAAGAATTGCTTATGGGAAAATGTAATAATGTTGGATTTGAATTACCTGATTTACATATGCTGTTTGTTTTCTCGGAATGTCGTGGCTAGAACGGTTTTCATGCACCTTCAATTTTATTGAGATATAATGCATAATTTTAAACAAACCCTATAACTTTGTTGGCAATGTTATATGGCTATCACTTGAATTGTAGTGTAGAAACTGTCACTTGGCCTGTAGGTGTTTGGCCTATATGAAGTTCTGATTTGCTTCCATTATCTGCTTCAACGAATTTCAAACCCTTGTACTGTGTCTGCTCTTTGGTCTCGCTGTATACATTGGTTATTTTCCTCTGGAAACGTAAGGAAGTATTTGTTTTCAAGAATCTGTGAATGGTTAGTTGTATATTCACATATTCATAAATAAATAAAAACACAATAAATCACAATAGGCATATAGATGGACAGAACTTTGATTTCATTGTTGTTATTTCTTAATTGAGTGCTAGAGGTATTGGACTGAACCCCTTACATGATTTGTCCTGTTACATTTAAAGGTTCTTTATTCCAGTTAATGAAACTATACAGTTGTTTTTCAGTTACAAACTTTTACAGTTACTTGTCATTATTCATTCGTTTATCTTACGACAAGATTTTCTCTTCAAATACATTTGACTTTTACCCTTTAAAATTAAAGGATAATCATGGCTTGTTAACAACAAATCAACACATAACTAAAATTGTTCAACTACCCTTAACTAACATAAAATAAAATAAAAGATAAAATTCCTACCTACTTTTCTATCAACCAACATAAAGACGAATAAAAGTAAATTCAACTTTTTGACCTAGCAGAGACTTCACCCGATCATGGTGAGTTGGATGCTCCTGCATCAGTATAAATAGCCATATATGGAAGAAAGTAACATTTTTCATGTAATTCCCCTATATTTTTCTTTCCAGACATGGCTATTTTTTTACTTTTAAATTATTGTTGGACTTAATGGATATTGAAGCGAGGATGGAAACTATGTGATAATGTCATTATGTTTTTTTTTATTGAATTAATAAGTGAATTGTTTAGAAATATTTAAGAAATATCACTTGAGTATTAGAGACTTCTTTCCTATTTATAAAAATTTGTTACTGGTTAAATTTCACATGGTGCATTGTCCCAAAAAATCATTTAGTAACCAGTTAATGAATGAAAGGAAGGTTTATATAATAATGCAGTCTTTCCATTGAAGGTGGCAAGGGTCCGTTGAATTAACGGCTAAACCATTTACTGCTTAACAAGTTAATTTTGGAGGAAGCAGATGTAATTGGTGGAGCTAACAGGAAAATGACATGGCAGAAGATGAGTGGTGGGAGTGCAACGGGTAGGAGAGTCATATAGATAGTGAGGGAAACTGCTTTTCAGAGGGGGGAGAGCAGTTAGCAATTTCGCTCAAGTGGGTCTGAAAATCCATAATGTTGACATGTAGGGATGGGTGTGGTTTGGAATACTGCCCATTTCGGACCGTGCCGCAGACAGTAAAGTTTGGATGGTGAAGGGGGGCTGAAATGTCGTGTGGGCTGTCAAATCTTAGGAGATGAGCGGAGATGAGGTGAGATGTGGTGGAAAATTAATTGTGAGGCGACAGGTTGCTCTTGGTGAGGTTGGAAATTAATAATTTAATGCATAGGGTGATATTTGGTGTATTAGAGGGGTCTTAAAACTTAGGAATAGGTGGGTGGACCAAAGTATGAGCAAAGGGGGAACTTTGGGGTTTTTAGAACTTAGGGACAAGAGATCACTATACCAAAATTAATTGATATGTCACTCTTTAGAGTAAAACCTTTGCTTCTTTAACTCTTCCTTCTACACATGAAAACAATACTTGGCTTTTCCAATTTGGCGCATTGTGATTAGCAGTCTGTGCATTTATAAAAATATGAAATGCAACCATTATTTTCTTTTTGCTTCCCTAACATTTTATTTTTCTTTTTCCTTATTTGTTTAGTGCAGACAACACCTATGATTTTATTGATATGGATGCCTATAAAACATTAAGTTGGCCTAACATTTTAACTTTTCTTTCTTTTGCATCCATATCCTAACTTAACATTTTAAAATTATTTTCAGCTAATATACAAACATATCAAAACCAAATAATATTACAACATCGCCTCCAGCTAGGGACTGCTTCCCCTCCTGGGATGCAGAGAACAAGAAAGTCTAAGTGCCTTCTCCTCAGGATATGGAGTCTTTGCTGAAACATATACCCACTTGCAATTTTTTTGAAAAATAAAATAAACTCCCTGAATATTTATAGATAATGAATGAATTGATGAAAGATTAATATTGAATGTAATGTTTCAAGTATTTCCCATTGACTGGCAATGAGGAATACTCTCCTTCCAAATTCTGTAAGATGAATGTATTTTTCCCTTTGACTTCTACAATGCTAAATGGACCAAACCATAGGTTGTCAAATTTTGCATGCTTGCCTTTATCTTCTCTCCTAGTATCCCATCTAAGCAATAGGTCACCTTTATTGAAATTCCTTTCTTTAGCCTTTCTGTCAAATAGTTCTTTCATTTTATTTTAGTTTTCCTTAGCTTGTACTGAATTTCATCCCTGTCTGCATTCAACTCAATAATTTGATTAATCCTTCTTGAGAAATCATCTTTTTCTTCATAGGATTGCTGCAGGAATCTTGTGACAGGTAAAGCTAAATGAGTAGGAAAAACTTCTTCCTTTCCATAAACTAATTGGAAAGGAGACTTGCCTATTGATCTCTTAGGAGAAACTCTGTTTTCCCAAAATTGCATGGATTAGATGGTTTTCCCAACTCTTTTTATGGTCTTCAAGATTCTTCTCAATGACCTTAACTAAGGTCTTGTTAGAAGACTCTGCTAGCCCATTACCCTGTGGATAGTATGGTGTAGAATGGTTTAATAGTATTGAATACTTTTGACAGAACTCAATCATTTTAACATTGTTGAAAGCTGCTACATTATCTATAGCAATCTGTTGAGGACATCCAAATCTTGATAGGATGTTTTCTTCAATAAATTTAATCACAACAATATTAGTTGCATTTTTAAGAGGTATGGCTTCTACCCACTTGGTAAAATAGTCTATAGCAGTTAAAATCCATCTGTGTTGATTACTTGATGTGGATGAATTTCCCCTATAAATTCCATGCCCCATTGTAGAAAGGAGCATTAACCAATACTGGAACTAAAGGAAGTGGTGATAGTTTTTGTTTTCCTACAAATAATTGTCATGGTATGCAACTCTTTACCCTTGCTCCAACTTCGTTAAAAAGAGTGGACCAGTAGAAACCTGCTTTTAAAATTTGTAGATTTTTGCTCTCAAGGCATAGTGTCCATCACAAAACCAGGCATGAAACTGATCTATAATTCCCTTTGTTTCATTTTTAGTTAAACAAAGAAGAAGGATATTCAGAGGGTCTTTCCAGTATAGATTAGCATTGATAATGTAGTATTTTACTGCTTTAAGCTTCAAGGCTTTGTACTGCTTCAAATTAAGATCAGATGGACATTGAAAATCCCTAAGAAACTGCACAATATCAAAGTACCAATCAAAAAGTAGATATTTTTTATCTATGTGAACAAGAATGGCTTGACCTAAAGAAAGAGGTTCTTGTGGGTTCTCCCCTTCTATAAGAGGAGGAGGTTCTTTTTTATTGGCCTAAAATATTAAGGAAGGTTCTTGTGGATTCTCCCCTAATATTAAGTAAGGTCCTTGTGGATTCTCCCCAGATGAAATTTCAAAAACCATATTTATTCCCAATACTTTGCAGTTGGACTCAGTTAACAATTTGGCCATGCCTTGGCCTTTTACTAGCTTTGTGGTCTTAATTTCAAGGTCAAATTCAAGAATTTTAGTAATCCATCTCCCTCTTCTTCCATCAGTATCAGGCTGGGTCAAAACAGTTTTAACAACATGATTAGGACATAGGCTGTAATTTGTGAATGTAGGACATATCTTCTAAAGGATTTGAGGGCTTGAATTAACGCATAAGCTTGTTTTTAAATAATGTCATATCTAAGTTCATCATTGATCATAACCTTGGAAAATAAGGCTATAAGCTGGTCATCGCCATTTTTGTTCTTCTATAAAGGTACAATTTCTAAGGTTGTCTCACATGCAAAAGAAAATATGCAAAAAATTGAAGAATAATCAGGGTTAGCTAATGTAGGGGCCTCAGATATAGCCTTTTTGATCTGATCAAAATCATATCTAGGAGAAACTGGCCATTTCACTTCATTATTTTTCTTTAGCATATCAGTGATATCCTTAACTATCTCTACATAATTAGGGATGAACCTTCTGAGAAAATTAATCTTTCCAAGCAAGTTTTGTATCTCTTTATTATTCCTTTGTAGAGATAGGGTTTGAATAGCTAAAACTCTCTTTGGGTCAATTATAACTCCCTCCTTGGAGATTATATTCCCTTGTAATGCCCTTCCTTTACAGCAAATAAAGATATCTTCGAATTGATGGATATGCCAAATTTCCTGCACCTGTCAAAAACCTTTCTCAAGTGTTTTAAATGATTTTCATCAAAATCAAAGAAAACAATTAAATCATCTAAATTAATGACAGTAAATTCATATTTTTTACCTACAAATTATAGATTCATGGCTCTCTATAAAGTGGCTCCAGTATTGGTTAAACCAAATGGCATTCTAGCATACCCAAATGTACCCCAAGGTGTGGTGAAAGCAGTTTTGTCTTGGCCAGCTTGACTTACTATCATCTAGTTGTAACTAGAAAAACCATCTAGCATAGAAATCATATTTGCACTTGAAACATTTTGAAGTAGATGATCCATTTTGGGAAATGGGTAGTTATCCTTTACAGATGATTTGTTGAGATTTTGTAAGTCTACACATAGCCTAATCTCACCATTTTTCTTTCTGACAGGAACTAGATTAGCTACCCAATTAGAATACCTTAAATGTACTATGATATGAGTGTCAAGTACCTTTTCATGTTCTTTCTCAATGGCTGGAAGTAGTACGGGATTTATTCTTCTTATTTTTTTCAAAAAGGGTTTTTCTTTTAGTTTCAAAGGAATCTTATGCTCAATCAAAGATGTATCATAAGTTTTTAACTCATTATAAGACCATGTAAAAATATCTTTGTAATTTTTAAGAAGATTCAAGTATTTGATTTTTACATCTGAAGGCAAGGTTGATGACAATTTAACATTTCTCGCATCATTCAAAGTCCCAATATTGCATTCTTCGATTTCTTCATCAGGTGAGTTAAACGAGGGGTTTTTAGAGACATCATTATTATCAAATTGTTTTTCCAATGGAACTAATCCTTTAGGAATAAAATTATTAGATAATTGGATGATATCATGATCAAGAATTTTAGCACTGAATGAAGTTTCTCGATTTAGGTGATTTGATTCTTGAACATCATTTTGATCTTCTTCAATTTGCATATTTGATAATTCATCAATGACTTGAAGGAAAGATTTTAATTGTTCATCATGTTCAAAAATATGTCAGTGTTTAAGGTTATCAGGAATTGATCGTCTATACTTGACTTGAATTTGGTATTCTAATACTGGCTTAGGGATTTTGAAAAAGCTTGCTAAGACAGCTAGTGAATCAACATGAATATTTTCATCTCTTGGAATAGAAGTTATGTTAAATACTTGGAAAAAAAATTCAATTGTGTCCCAAGCTTCATTTCTATAGGGCCTAAGCCTCGGGTGTTTCATTCCACACAGATTTCTAAACTGCTTCACTACAAGCTTAGAATCAGAAAAGACACTCAAGTTTTGAACCTTTAGACTCTTAGCTAGCTCAAGACCAAGAAGAAAAACCTCATACTCAGCCACATTATTGGTTACCTCAAATTCAAGTTTACATGACTGAGTTATGTTTTTTTATTTGGTGAAATTAAAATAATTCCTACTCCAGCTCCTTCCTTTGAGCAAGAGCCATCAAAGTAAAGTTTCCAAATATCTGATTCTACAAATTTAGGTTTGGAAACTATATTTTCAATGGCAAGTTGAGTGTTTGATGCATTTTGTGAATTTAACTAAAAGAAACCAAAATCTTGATCTACTGCATAGATAGGGTGGTTTTTTTCTTGAGCAAACCTACAAACAATATGAAGGAATCTACCTTCCCTATATAACCTTAAATGTTCACCTCCATAGACTGGAATAGTTGCAAAAGACATGTCCATCTGTGGTGATCCTCCAAGTTTAGCACAACATGATCTAGATAGAAGCATGCCAAACTTTTGAGGAATATTAGTGAAAAATATGTCTAAAAATATACTCTTGACAGGTATTTGAGCTAAGGTCACAACTAGGTCTTTGATCAATCCTAGGCACGGTAATTTTTTTAAATCAAAGGTGTAAAGGTCATGATAATAATGGGTAACTTGTAAATCTCGTCCATAATTACCTTTGTCATAAGGTTATGAGAAGCTCCAGAATCCAACATGTAGTTATACAAAAGAAAGTCATGAGATTTTAAAGTTACATAAAATGGTGGAAAATTTTCATCAATCATATTAGAACTAAGGCCAAACACTAGTGAGATATTTTCATTTTGCAAACTAATAACATCTCCCTCGGCATTTACACTAGAGGATTGTATCCATTTAAACACTTGATTTTTATAACCAAGGTTTTTGGAAAGTTCAGCTAAAGGTATAGGAATCTTGACCCTTTCCAATTCCTTTTCAATATTAAAAGTTGTCAAAATGGTCTTGTCAAATGAAAATGTTTCAGTGGATGACTCTTTAGTCTAAGGTATTGGAGTTTGTATTTGAATGGATTTTATTGCAAGTTCAATTATAGTGGTACATTTTGAAGTTCTACCAGGACCTGATCTAGGTCTTAGATAATACCTTTTATTCAATTCTGCAATCATAAATTCAAATAATGATAGGTATTTTGAAAGTCGAGCATCTCCTTGTTCTTGTTCAAAAGATTCAGGTGAAGATGAAGGAACTATTGCCATTTTTACTGTTGAAGAATCAATATTAATGATATCTTCAGTGATTAAAGGGCCTGTATCCTGTGGATGTTGATCATCAATAAACAAAGGTGGTTGAACATTTTGATCAAAACCTAGTCTCTGAAGAATCTACATTTGAGGAGTTCTTCAGAATTGAGTTTGAGCTTGAGGTCTGATATATTTTCTTGAGCAGTTCTAGGTTGTGTTTCAATTTTAGAAATCCTATTAGAAAGGTTTCTACATAAAGATGTGATTTCATCAATTTTCTGATCTTTAAGTTTAGATTTGGAAGAAGATGAGTCATCAACCCTAGCTTTTAGTTTTCTTTCTTCTTTTTCTAATTTAGCTTTAAGTTTGCCAGACACTTACCTATTAGCTCCTACCTCTATAGAATTTGTCTACATTTATTTTAAAGTATTAGAAACCCTTTCCCTTAGCATGATTGCAAATTCATCTTCAAATTCTTTGGAAAATTTGACCTTTGCAACTGCTACTGGTGGTTTACAATCAGCAGGCATTTTATGATAGAGTTTGCTAAATCTTTTGTTGAATTCAGGAACCGATTCACCAGGGTTTCTCTTTAGTTCTTCAAATTCAATAAAAAAGTAAACAAGATCTTTATTTACTCCCCATTTTTTTTTAAACATAGTTATGAGCTCATTCCATATTCTGATAGAGTCAACTCTAAGTTTCCTAAACCAGATCCTAACATTTCCTTCTAAATATTGTACAAAAAATCTCATATAAATATCTTGCTGATCTATGTTCATATTGTCAGCAAAATCTAGGAATGTTGATACATGATCCTCTATTAAGGGACATGTTTCTCCATTAAATATTCGTAGATGTTTTAGATATCCATTAGGAAACTTTCCCAAGTTTGTAGGGATAACTAAAGGAGCATACCTTGCTTGGACAATGGGTCAAAAAGCCATAATAGCAGGAGGAGTGTTGGGCCACTGAGTGGATGATGATGAGGAAGAGGAAGATGATGAATATGAATATGAAGGAGATGAAGATGAATTGGTAGGAGTATTAGCATGTGGAGGAGAGAAAAAGGGAGGAGACCTCTTTGAATATTTCAAAGGGGTTTTGATAAACAACTTCTGAACTCTTGGTGGAAAGTCCTCCTTTCTATCAAACAAGGGATTGGAATAGATAGAAAATGTCTCTTAAAGATTAGTAGAGGTTGATGGAATGAATAAGGAGTTGAAGTAATGAAATATTGAGGCTTGAATTCAAGTAAATGTAAACCCAATTCTTCCTCAGATGAAGGTGATTTCATAGGAATGGATGGGACATGATCTGATTCAAATGACTGTATTAAAAAGGATGATGGAAGATATACTCCTCTAGAATGGAGTTCGAAAACCCTAGGAGGTAGTTCAGTCCAATCAGGATGGGAGGGCACATATGAAAAAGGATCTATATATGAGATGCCTTCAGGGTGTAAAGCTCAAGAAGAAGAAGGGGTTCTATGTCTTCTCCTTGAAGAGGCTCCCCTAATAAGTCTTTCTGGATCTGGTAGAGGGTTAACAATCTCAGAATTAGAACACGATCTAGTGTTCTTAAAAGGAGCTAGATTGGACCAGTGAAATCACCAGGTGAAATATTTTGACCTATAACCTTATCCTTTATTCACCTTAAAGGGAAGGGAGAATCGTTACCCCATGGAAAATTTAGCTTTCAATCATTTTCTCCCCTGCAATGGTGCCAATATGATGTTTTCCTTTAATATAACCTAAGGTCAATTGGTTATGCCGAAGCATCTATAATTTTTTATTGTTTTAAATGATTAGATGACTAGTGAACTGTTTATAAACAGGTGCTTTAAACTTCGATAGATTCTTAATAAAATAAAAGGTTGTTCTTTAACTGCACAGGGTTATTTTGATTTTAGTGGGATGGATAAGTAGAATGTGGAGAAGTATAATTGATTTAATATTCAAACTTAGTATTTAACCATTTATAATTAGAAATTAAGAAAATGATTTTTTCTTAATCAACAAAATATAATCAGACTATCACAGAGATCTAGTGCAATTTATACTCAAAGAGGAATTTACAATAACAAATAGTTCTGTAAATTTATCTCTTATTTGAATTACAACTTCACAGAGGATCCAAAATGAAATTGAAATTCAATTAAATTTTAAATTGGATAACTACAAAAGACATGATTTATATGAAGAACACATAATGAATAAACAAGATGAAATACAACTCATTGAGAGACAGAACATATGAGGAAAATCCAGAATCTTTTGTTATGTCAAAAATGCTCCAGCTTAGTACAAATATGCTTGATAACTTGTTCAAGGGTTCAGCCCTGAATACTTCGACAAAATGAAGTATTCAAACAAAATTTACAAAAATATTACAATTAATGCCTAAGTGACATGACATTCTATTATTAACTTATAACTAACATAAAATAAATAATGCAATCAAAAGGAATGCATCTGTTGATGTGATTTGAACATATGGCCCTACATTGGAGGAGAACAATTTCCAAGTGGCCATTATTCGGGTGTTGCGCTGGTGAAGCTGACCTGTCTTTTTAATCCTAAAATTCACACAACCTTTCCCACCGCTCTTCTTCTAGAATAGTGTTCTTTGTCACCTTGCAATAGATCTCATCTACCTCAGTATACTGAGAAAAAGTGGGTTTTACTACAAAAATGTGTTTTATCTCGTGTTGGATAAAAATTATGTTGTTGATAGCTTCGTAAAAATCTCTCCTTGTCATAGAATCTTTAATGTTGGAAGACTTAGTTGTATCATTGGCAATGTCCTGAAGCTTCTTCATGTACTCTTCCCTTGTCATTAATTTGTCATTGATCACAAATAAAGAAGGCAAACCTCTCTTGTTCAATGCATCTATTCTAGTAAAAAACCTGTTAATTGCTACCTCCAAAGTGTGACACTTCTCTGTCAACTGTACAACCAATTTCTTCTTTGTTAGAACTTTTTTTACCTCCAAGATGGTTTCTATTATGTCATCTACTCCTAGATAACCCATCTCATATTTTTTTTGGAATTGAGTAACTTTAGATGTTGTTGGTTGTAGGAGGCATTTCTCCCAATTTAGCATTGATACTAGAAATGGTTTGCTTGGCTTTCTCCATTAGTTCCTTCTGCTCGAATATAATCTAGATACATGGCCAGATTTCATCTATTTCTTCAATGATATTGTTCCATATGATTTCTTTAACATGACCCAGTGTGTATCCAATAGAAGAATCAACTGCTGAGTTCTTCCATGCCTCTATCTAGTTTTGAGCTCTTTGTAGCTCTGCTGCATGAAAATTCTTAGTCTTCATATGATGATCCTGTAGAAGTTTTACTTGATCCTGCAACTTTTTGATCTCTTTAGCTTGGAGAGACATGTTTTCTACTACATTTGCCGATTGATCTATAACATCCCCTATACTTGTTGCAGAAGATATGGTTGTAGGAATGGATGTGATAGGGAGTGTTTCCAAAGGGACAACAACCATTTTGGGAGTTTTCTCCTTTTATTTAATCAACTTTTCCATTTTTGTCTCTATTTGCTTCAACTGTGCACTCTGTTCCATGATGAGATTCATCATATTTTCCTTTTGTGTCTTTGTTTCTTCAATATCCTTGACCAAATTAACTTCTATAGCTGGCAATTTTAACTGCTTCCTTAATGCTTCTTTGTCTAAATTATTTTTCTTTATAAGCTCTTCTACATCATTGATGTTTGAAGGGTCATAACCCACTTTAATCACCAAGTCCTCCAAAGTTTTGATCCTAGTGACCTTGGCAAGTGCAGAGACGTTCTCCATCTTGAGTTGTGATTGAACATTGGAAAATGTCACCTGCAGTTTAGCAAAACTCATAGCAGTGTTAGTGACAACAGAAAACATCATTTCCCTAGTTTTCTTATGCATCTCTATTTGGGAAAAGGGATGCATATCTTTTACATCAAACTAAAATGTTGTCTTCTTGTAGTTTGATGCTGGCTTGGGCTAGGGAACCCATGCTTGGAGGAATGCCATTTGCATTTTCCCTCTTTGAATCAAAGGATGACAACAACCTACTTTGAGAACTAGAAGTCTACTTCTAGAACTGATTGTAGGTGTTAATCTTTAAGGCCTCATTCCTTTCTTTTATCTCCTTGGAAATTTCCATTATACTTTTCTCTGTCTCCCCTGTAGTAGATGTGTTGGTTTGCATAATTTTCTGTTTCTCTTATGAAGTTGTGGAGGTTGTGGAGCTAATGGAAACAAGTGGCTCATTAGTGGTGATAATGTTCTCCTTCTCTAAGTCCTTGCTGAGGCTTAGTTTGGAACTAAGCTTGTCTTTCTTCGTATACATAATCTTGAATCCTTCACTGAAAATTTAAGTCCCTGAAGGGGACTCTTCTTCTCTACTTATCTTAGTTGTTTTCTCCTACATGGTAGGAGTTTGTATTGTCGAGGATGATACCAGCTTCTCTTTTGCCTCTTGTAGGGTATTCTCAACCCATTCTAGTTGATTTTGGTACTTCTCTATCTCTGGTCTAACAGTGTCAAAATAAGGAGTAGATTTGGTTTCTACTCTTAATTTAGAAATGATCCCTAATGGATCATATGACCAGGTAAAGCTTAGGCTGAACTTCATTTCCTTTAATAGTTTATCTGCTTCTTCCCCTACTGCTTCTTCCCCTACTACCCTGTTGTTGCAAATGAAAGGCCCAATCTATGTTTTAATTTTGAATTGGGGCTTCTTCCTGGCAGCTACAAAGTGTATCTCATCCATATTGAGTATCTACCTTATGTATTCTAGAGAAAAAATCCTCACTGTGAGGAATTTAGGTAGCTTGTAAGGTGAAAGCTCACATCCAAATATTCTCAATTCTGTATAGTTTTGGTAGAGGTACCAATCTCCTGTCTAAACTTGGTCTAATAGCTTGTTGTACTATGAAACAAACCCCCCATTTATAAATAACAATAGTTAAGGTTAGAGATATAAATGGGGACCCTTTTTAAATTTTTAGTCTTAGGATAATAAAACCTAACTCTAAGAAATTGCCTTGAAAAATCTTGCAAAACAACCCAAGGATGAGATCCTCATCCCAAATCATAGATCGTGCTTTTCCATGTGACTATCATAAAACACCTTTAAAAATTTGCGATGTGCGATCAAACCTCCCAGTTTGATATCCTGATTATCAGCACGTTGTCATTTTGCAAATCACACTTCACAAACTTTGCAAGTAATTAAGTTGTGCCACTACAATTCCCATTAACGATTTATGAAATGTTATATTGCAACAATCGCAATCACATTTCACCTTATAGAAAGCACAATTCTATATTGCATCTGTTTAAATATTGCGATGTGCAAATAAGAGCGGTAAGCGTGTGAAATAATTGTGTTTTAAATACAAAAAAGAACGAATTGATAGGTAGTGACTTGAGGAGAGCTAATCATTTTCCAAGTTATGGGTAGTTAACGTTGAGTATCTCATTAAACCTTTCTCAAATCCAAAGTCATTTTAGAAAAGCTTTCAATCTTAATTGCCTGATATTGTCTATGTTGATATATCTTGTCCATTGTAGGAAAGCTACAAAAGACATGTCATTGAGGAAGGTGATGCAAAAATAGAAAAAGCAAAGAATTGTTGAATTTGAGTTTATAGAGATGTCTCCTATATTCTCTAATACATTCCGCAACTCTCTTGGAGGAGAAACATCTTGGGAGGTCATATACAATAAGCTTGAGGATGAGTGCCCCAAGATTACTGTTACAAGAGAAAAATCTAACTCAGCAAGACTTTCGGGGCTTAAAATCAAGGATGTTACATGTTCTTTCCTGCATAGGATTGGAGCAAGGCGTAAAATCCTCCCATACATGAATATGATTAGGTGGGTGGTCGAAAACCTCACCATTAAAGATAATCAATTCAGGAATTCAAGAATGGAACTCATGGGATCATTCGGAGTAGAGGACATGAAGAAAATGTACCACATACCTGATCCTTAGGATATATATGATAAGACATATGTGGCCAGCTTCAAAAAGAAGAACCCAGACCCCTTCACGCTGACTCAGGGATGGAGAGTACTAAACAAAAAATTCATATTTGACAAATTGGGTATGTATGATATAGCCTCTTTGGCAAACCCCTACAACTAGCAGCTGCTACATTATGTAGACTATATGGGTTTCGCAATAAGTTTTCCATAGAATGGATTCCATTGATTAGTGATTGCATTAAGTCCCACATCATGAATTGGGCCACCATCCTATCTGATAACCTAGCCACCATCATTACCAAATATCAACAAAAGAGAGCCTCCTCTCCAGAGAAGCTTCCCTCATTCTATTTTAGTGCCTACATTATGGACGCCATTTATTTTTGCGCTACATTTCTGACCATGGGTTGGAAATGGACCTTACAGTACCCCTACCCTATCCATCTCAGTCATAAGAAAATATGGGAATCCCATTATATACCCCATTTCTATGAAGTATGTCATTCTGTTATTTTGCCCCTGCATCAAATAATTTTCAATGAGAAAACCTTGAGGTTTGCCCAAGAAGCTGCAACAAACCTTTTAGCTCTTGACAAATATTTTATTGAATAATGGTTCACCTAAATTAGGGTTTTTTGTCACACAACTGATTCACATGTCCTTCCTTTGTATGTTTTTGATAAATTGTTAGCAAGGGAAATTTCCCACCAAACTGTGGGAAAAGGCCTAGTTAGAATCCTCAAAGAAAAAAGAAGTTATTATGGCCCTCTTTTCTTGTCAAGTGTGGTTCTTTTGCTTTAGAAAATTTTAATCATTCCATTAAGGATTAATTAAACATGGAAGCCCTCAGGCTTCACACATTACCGAAAAGGAAATTTGATCCAGACAAGGTGGCACATAACATCACAACTAGGTAAATCTCAAGCCATACAACCATGAGGATAATCATTTTGAAGACCTATTACAGTGGACTGAGTCCTTCGAACAATCCTTTGAATCGGCTAAAGTAAACCTAAGTCCTTAAAATTTTGAAAGATTTCGGGAATTTAGAAATGAAAGTCTAGAAGCAATCCCAATGCACTTGTTGAAGATCGAAGATAAACCTACACCAAGTGTGACTGTTGATAGTGAAGAACCTAGTTCTCACATAGAGTCTTAGCTGAATACTGACAAAACATTAGATATAGGGAAGGCCCAAGAGACAAATAATATAGCAGAGTCTAGCAGGAAGTCAGCTAAGAAATAGGTTCTAAGCACCCCACCTAAAGAAATTAGTTAAGAGGTCAAAGGCAGCAGTTTGGAGCAGGAGTGGGATCAGTTTAATCAGAGACTGGAAGACACTCCCAAATGACAAATACCAAAGAGACAATGGAGTGTCAAAGTCCTCTGCATATTCTGGAGAATAGAGAGTCCAAGTGTAGGATGAGCAGTCCAAATCCCTGGATGAGCAATCCAAGCCTATGGATGAGCAAGTGATAACATCCCAATAGAATGAGATTATCCCTACTCTACCCACATTAAAGATCATCTTGAAAGTGACCAAAATCCCTCCACCCCACTCCAAAAGATTGTAGTAAGAAGACAGAGAAAAATGAAAAGGGTGGAAACACCCGAGCTCCTACTTGGAAATGAGCCAATGCACATAGTTTGGAGGGACATTCCCTTCAACCCATCTGAGGACTTGACTAGATTGTCACAGTTCATAGGAGCATATGCAATGGCCACCATGGAAAAATCCACTAAAGTATTTACTTTGTTGAGAGAAAAGGAGGAGAGGATTTCACAGCGCAAGCAACAGCTCATAATAGAGAAAGGAAGTGTGAACAGGCAAGTAGCTGAGCAGCTTTCCCAGTTAAAACAGAGAATGGAAGTCTTGAAAATAAGCCACAAAGCTGATATATTAGCAAAAAACATGCAACTCCAAGAATTGCAGCAAGCCATGGAAAGATATAAGGATGCTCCTACTACTGAGGAGTTTGTTAAAGAGGCTCTAGAACTAAATTCCCTCCTAATGAAACAGAAAGAGAAATTCTGCAAAAAGATGTGACACATTACTCCTTATTTAATCACTAGTGACCAGATAACATATAAGGCAATCAACCAGAGAGCCGAGTTTACTGATCTCAACACTATAATTTCAGAGTTCATTGAATGGCAAGAAACTAAAGACAGAAGGAAAGCCAATTTGCTTGAAATCAAGGAGACACACAAAGACATCATTTTCACAGATTGGGATGCAAGAATCAAGCAAGCTGAGCTAGTAGTAGCAAGGGTAGCTAGGGTATCAAAGAATATGATCAAGGTGGTGAACCACACTCTTTTTGTCACCAACTTGCTAAAGGAAGGCAGTCTAAACAAAATTCCCGATTTAGGTGCTTTTCATAAAAGCTGGTAGGAAAAGGCAAAAACTCAAAGAGAAGAAATCACAAAATTGACCAATACTAACTGGGATTTGTATTGGTAATACATTGTGAAGCCACACAGCCAGATCATGACACTTAGCTGCTCACTTCATTTGACTCAGTGGATGTTGCTACCTCTCACCGATGCGATTTTTCGTAGGATAGCTTAGGACACATTTTGGGGCACCTCCTCAACTCAAACCAATGACCGATATATGCGATTTAGGGGACAAGCTAAAGACAAAAAATCATCATCTTAGTTCTGCTGTTCAAGCCATTGTTTATTTTTAGAGTTAGTTAACTAGTTAGGAGGAAGGTTGTTTGAAACATCCTCAAATTTTTGTATAATCTATTTTTGCGTATTAGTTAGAATAGTATTTATACCCTTCTCTTGCATTTAGAGAAGGGTCAAGAATTTTATCAAAAACATTTGCAAAGAATGCACTTTTATAAGTTTGTGAATTCTTTGGTGAAATTATGGAACATGATCGTTTCTTTCAGATATCAAACTACTTTCCTTTGTTGATGCACTATTGTGTTCTTGGGAGATAATTTGATCTAAGAAAAGGAGTTGATCCATGTCATTAGTTAAATGAGCAGAACTTCGCACATATGGTACTATTATCTTGTATGATTGATTCTTTTTTTTTAATTAATGACAAAACTTTACTTTCATGTATTGTATGTGAGATTTATTCTTTTTGTTAAGCGTTAATTGTACTATTGTATGATGCCTAGTTGAAATTGTTAATTTTCATATATAAAATTAATCATATATGCGATCTATTTTATAAATTTCTTTGACTAACTATTTAGTCAAAGAAATTATCTTATACATTATCATCTCCGTTTATGCGTGATTAATCATTATTATCACATGTTAAGTAGATATTTTTGTAGATCTCATACCACATAGAAATACCCGTGTTTATATTAGAATAAGTTAGTTAGAGATTTTCATGATAGAATAGGTCATTTAGATTATCATTATTCTATTGAAAACACTGATGATCCACCCACTCTCATCTTAAAACCCACACAGGGAAACTAGTCCCATTATCCCCAGTCGGAGCTACCACTTTAAATGGAAAAGGAGTTGTCTTAGGGTCTGGAATGGGTGGTTATCCCCCATGTTGTGGAATCAAAAATCTAAGGCCTTCAACATTTTGGCACTAGAAGGAGGGCCATACAACTATGAATGGAATATAAACTTAAAGATCAATCGAAAAACATTGATAAGATTCAAAACCCCTCCACAACTTCTACACCTTCTAGATCTCGTTCTAAACCTCATGATCAGAAATATGAATTTATAGAAACATCCCCCTCATCTCCTAAAGTAGTAAGACAACCAACATCCCCATATTACACCCCTGAGTCTCTCAAAGTTAATTCTTTGATACAAAAATTGGAACAGATATCCATTTCTGATGATAAACCACAAAGGCCCAAAGTTTCCGATGAAAGTGTTACTTCCTTATTACAACAAACTGGTGTATTAACTAGATTGCAAAGTGAAAGGCTTGGAGTAATCCCTTTTGAGTTCCCCATCCCTCCATGATGTAGGAAAGTTATCTCACCAAGATCTGAATCATATACTAGCGAGATCACATCACCTTTCCACCCATTCACTTCCCCATTCACTTCTACTCAATCCACAACTTCTCAACTATCCACTTCTTCAATTAGTACTGCCACTAGTAATATTAACCTAGTAGTAAGTTATTCACCATCTATACCTACTTCTGGACCGACCTTCCCATCTTCTCAGTCTCCAACTCAAGTTATGGCCAATCAACCCCCATAACCTTGGACAAACCTTGGTGATGTCCTGGTTACAAATCCAAAGGTACTTCCAGCAAACCCAGAAAAATGGTTAGATAAGTAAAATCTTGACGATGGTTTTCCAGCCAAAGAACATCTAAATAACTTTATGTTGTTCATGAATCTTAATGGAGTTGCACATGAATATGTTGTAATCATACTGTTCTCTTATACCTTCCAAGGATTTGTTGGATCTTGGTATTTTTCCCTTCCAGCAAGTTCAATTAGGAACTGGGATACTTTTCAAGGAGTATTTCCTACAAAATTTGGTGATTATAGGACCACAGCATACTTGATAAATGATATTTATAATTTAAAAGCTAACTTAGATGAAAGGATCAAATACTTCAACTCCAGATTTAACAAGTTTCTAAATAAAATCCAGCTACCTCAAAACATGTTGTAGATGTACAAATAGAATGGTACATATCGTCTCTTCCCTCTACTATTGCAATTTTCGTAGATAGAGCCAATATGGCTACCCTTGTAGAAAACATGAAAGAAGCCCTATCTGTAGAAACAAGGATTATAGCTTTGGAAAAAAAAAATACAAACAAACGACAGGAAGTCAAAGAAAGTAACATTTAAGGATGATTCTAAAACAAAGATTCAAAGGACCCTTTCAATCTTGAAGGCCTGCAGAAATTATTAAAGACGATATCTAATGAAATGGTCGAAATCAAGAAGCAAGTCGTAGAATCCTCTCCTCCCAAGAAACCTTTTCGCTCATTTAAAAGGAATCCTTCTTCTACATCACAACCCCCGAACACCATTTCAAATGTTGAGTCTGATCAAGAAACAAAAGAAGACTCACCAGCCAAAGAGGAAGCTGAAACAGAAGAAGTTGAATTAAATGGAATGTGGGATTTCCTCCTCCCAAATGAAGAAGAGGCACAAGCTATGTCAGTGACTACAAGGAGAAAAAACTCTCCTGACATGTCTATCACAAATCAGATACAAAAAACTGCTACTCCTGTAAAGGAGAAAACATTAACTAAAAAGTCTAAGAGTAGTCAGACTGACTCTATTCCACTGGATCCTCCAAATGCTTCCAAAACATTGGTAATCTCAAATAGAGTGGAATACAACATAGTCGAAGATATGAAAAACACTAGAACAAACATTTCATTGCATGAACTCACTAAACTCAAGCGACAATAGAAAATTTTATTAAGAGAATTAAAAGAAGTTTCTGTATCCCCTATGTCATCTGCTATAGTTACTCAAGCTACCTATGATATGGGAAAACCTCCATCATCTTCCAACAAAGTAGATCCTTCAGATTTAGTCCTAATGGGTGATAGATCTATTTCTCATATTCCTTAATTTCTGCTCACTTACGAAATTTTCAAAAGGAATGTTCATAACTGTCTTGTTGATTCAAGAGCCTCTTCAAATATTATGCCTAGAGCTATGTGCACCAAATTGAATATTACACTTCAAAAATCTGCAGTACACATAGTTCAATTAGATAGGACAAAAATAGAGGTACTTGGAGAAATATAAATAGTTTCAATTAGGTTTTCCTCTAATCCAAAAGTTTTGCAAATAATTGATATTTTAGTGGTTGATATCTCTGAACTTTATGGTTTAATCCTAAGTAGGGATTGGTATGAAAAGTTGCTTGGTTACTTCGTAACTGATTGGCCTCCCATATGGTTGCCACATCATAGTAAACCAAACCAAATAAGGGCAAATTGAGAGAAGTTCATGAAATATATAGCCATTGACCTTGAGGGAAGAAATGAACATGTTCCCTTCACTAATAACATCATTAGAAATTACTCGGCTAAGTCATTTTTGGGATCCTTTAATGCTTAGAGGTCTCCCTTTCCAGATAATTCCATAGTGTCTCAAATAGAAAAAATTTCACAAACATATGCTTCCAAGTGTGTAAATTTAGTAGATAAAAATTCAAATAATTTTTTGTTCTGGACTCTCTATTTTGATGGTTCCAAATCTGGAGATGGTGCAAGCACAGGATGCATTTTGATCAATCTGCAAGGAGAGAAAACCATGTTAGCCTACAGACTTGAATTTCAGTGCACCAATAATGTTGTTGAATATGAAGCATTGATCCAAGGACTGTACAAAGCCATTGGCCTTAATGTAAAATATCTGCAAGTCTATGGTGATTCTCAAATAATTATGAAGCATGTAAGAAATACAATTCATTGTGTCTCTAGGCACCTTAAACATTATAAAAAATTAGCCTAGAATCTGACTTCTCACTTCTCTGCTTTTAACATTTCTTTAGTTCCTAGACTGCAAAACGCAAGTGCTAACTTACTTGCTAATGTGGCATCCAAACTTATACCCTCAGAAGATTTCAGTCCATACAAATTTTCAATAGAATTAATATTTAGGCCATCTATTCCTGATAATGTAACAAATTAGAGAGTATCCAATAACGATGCCAGTATAGTTAATTTCCTTACATCAGAAGGGTCCTATGAGGAACATATCATAAATGAACAAGAGCATGATCTGCAAATTAAAAATGATCAAAATAAAAACCCAATCCTAAAGTTTGTACTTATGATGGAAGATATCTATGATCTAAAGGATAGATTCAAGAAAATACTAACTCCAAAACTCAAAGTTCTACTTTTAGATTTGAAGTGGTAAACTTAGGGTCAACTGAAAAACCTCAAAATGTCAACCTAGGTCTTGGCCTATCATTAGAAGAAAGAATATCATTCGTTAGGTTGTTGAAAACATACAAAGGTGTCTTCTCCTAGGATTATGTAGATCTCAAAACCTATGATACCTCTATGATTCAACATACCATACCTATGACTTCGAACGAAAAGCCAGTTCAACAGAAGCTTCAGAAAATTAACCCAAACCTTGAGAGTCAAATCAAATTTGAATTGAAAAAGCTTCTGAAAGCCAAAATAATCGTCTATGTTAGACACTCTAAGTGGGTTTCGAATATGGCGCTTGTAAGGAAAAAAAACAGTGATATTAATATTTGTATCAATTTTAGGAACCTGAATAAAGCTTGTCAAAAGGATAACTTTCCTTTTCCTACTATGGAACAGATATTGCAATCAGTTGCAGGTTCCAAATTAATGTCTTTTCTAGATGGATTCTCACGATATAATCAAATCTTGTGCATCCAGATGACATATTAAATACAACATTCAAGAACAAGTGGGGAACATACGCCTATCAGAAGATACCTTTTGGACTCATTAACGAAAGTGCTACATTTCAACGTGATATGGATATTGCTTTTAAAGGTCTAATTAACAAATCAGTTGTTATTTACTTAGATGACATCACAAGCTTTTATAAGGATAGGAACAATCATTTAAGTGACCTGAAGCACATTTTTGAAATATGCAGGAAATATGGCATTTCCTTGAATCCAAAAAAAACTTATTTTGCTTTACCAAAAGGCAAACTCCTTGGGTTTATAGTGTCCAAGATAGGGATTTACATTGATCCTGATAGAGTTTAGGAGATCGAAAAGATTCCTCTCCCACATAACAAAAAGACCATGCAATCATTCCTAGGCCAAATTAATTTTGTAAAAAGATTTGTTCCAAACTTTTCATATATTTTCCTACCCCTTCAAACAATGATACAGAAAAACGCAATTTTCAAATATAGAAAACATGAAAGGGAGTCATTTGAGTTGATTGAAAAAGCCATTATTAATGTTCCCTTGCTGACAACTCCTGAATTTCTCAAACCTTTTGTATTATATACTTTTTCATCTCATACATCATATGTAGCATTTCTAGCACAGCTAAATGATGAAAATATCGAGGCACCCATCTCCTTTTTTAGTTCTAACTTGCAAGGTACCAAGTTAAATTATTCAGTTGTCAATAAACAAGCATTTTTTGTTTTTAAAACCTTGAAACATTTCAGACCTTTTCTGCTTAAATCCCATAAAAAGATAATAGTACCCTACCCTCCAGTAACACAATTATTAATCCAAAGAGTAGAGGAGAAAAGAGCCAATTGAGTTACTACACTTCAAGAATATGATGTAGAAATACATCCAACTAAAATTGTTAGGGGCCAAGGTTTTGGTAGGATATTAACGGGAACTTCCCAGTTATCACCAGAAGAAGATCAAGGTAATGAAGTACAAATGCCAGAGGTAATCCTCAATGATACACAATCACAATATGCTAATTTGAAATTGTATTTAAAGAACAGATATGCTCCTATGCAGCTTAATTATAAAACAAATCATGCTTTAAGGTTGAAATCAAATAAGTATTAATTAGTCAATGATGTATTGTTTAGAAAAAATTATGATTCAATATTACTAAGATGCTTGGAGAAACTTGAAGCTGAAAAGGTCATACAGGAATTACATGATGGACCAACTGGAGGACATTTCGAAGGAAATACCACAGCGCACAAAATCCTGCATGTAGGATATTATTGGCCAACAATATTTAAGGATGCACATGAATATGCAAGAATGTGTAAAAATTGTCAAACTACAACCGAAAGAGAAAGGAAGCCAGCATTCCCTTTGCAACCAATAAACATCCAATAACCATTTGAACAATGGGGATTAGATAAAATTGGTGAGATTGTTCCTAACTCTTCCAAACTACATAGGTTCATCCTTACAGTGACTGATTATTTTACAAAATGGGTAGAAGCTATCCCCTTGAGGATAAACAATACATAAAGCATTAAAGACTTCGTTGATCAATACATAATTACCACGTTTGGCTTACCCTCAGCTTTAATGTTTGACAATGAATCTTACTTTTCTAGAAATGCAACGGTAGAATTTGCTCTAAAGCGAGGTTTTAAGCTAAAATATTTAACCAACTATTATCCACAAGGTAATGGATTGGCAGAATCAACGAACAAAAACCTCATTAGAATTATCAAAAGGACTATTGACCAAAATCATAGGAATTGGCACAACGCATTGTCATTTGCTCTATGGGCAAACATAATTACACAGAAGGCATCTATCAGTTCTTCTCCTTTTGCTTTAGTTTATGGAAAATAAGTTGTTCTTCCCACAAACATAGTAGTCCCATCTCTTTCCCTAGTGCAATTCAACAATGAAAACCATTCTTCTTCTCTCCAAGCTAGACAGTTTTAGATTCTTAAGCTTGAAGAAGAACGCGAAAAGGCCAAAGCAACCCACTTCCATCATCAACAATTAGTGAAAGCCGCTTTTGATACAACCTCTACTAGTCAAAAAACGTTTGCAGTAGGTAATTTGGTTTTGAATGGGACAAAGCACACGAGGAGAAAGGTAAACATACCAAATTTCAAAGACTATGGCTTGTTCCTTTTCAGAATATTGAGAAAATTGGACAATCAACGTTTCTTTTACAAGACTTATCAAGTAAGAAGGATTCTTTGCCTGTTAATGGGAAAATCCTGAAAAAAAAGTACTTTTCTTAGAAGATAGCCTCTTCCAATTTTGTATCTTATCGTCTTTAAAATTCTTAGAAAAATAATGTTTAAGTAGTATTTACTTTTGGATTTTCAAAATAAACTCTTTGATAATTTCTGATTCTTCACTTCTATAAGTAAGTAAAAGTTAAAAGAAATAATTAGGACATTCGAGTACCAAAGGAAACCTGATTTCTTTGGAAAAACTTCATCTTGCTAAAAAACGTTTATTCTTTGAACAAACTCTTATCTTTTCAGAGTATGAATGTTTTATTATTAGTCAAGAAAAGAATGTTTAACCTAGTAATGATTTTCTGCAGATGAGTATCTTAAAACTCTATGATTATCATCCAAAACTCCCAAAAGAGCTAATGGTTCACCCCATCTAATAAAATTCTCCTTTTTGAGGGTGTAATTATAAAATATACAAAACTTAGAAGATAAAAAGTCGCATTACGATCTTGTTTACCATGGTCATAGGGAAATAGTTAAACTGATATTACCAATACTTCATATCAAAACAGGGTAATAGCCAATGATCTCATCGATCAGAAGACAAGGGGTCTCATCAAGTGCTAGCTTGTTTAGTTTAGTTACAACTAGTGAATGGAATTGGCATTATTAGGTTACCAAGCCTAGACAATGAATTTTAAGAAACATAAAAGAAAATATCATATTAAAAAGGAAAAAGGGACAAGATCCAAGTGAGATTCAAAGCAAGTGAATATCATTTTGAAATTTGAAAATTGCTTCAGATGGGGCATTGAATCATTGTTAGTTAAAATATAGCCCTTTTGAGGCTATGAACATGTGCTGGCAGCAGAGGCTCTATCTGTGTTAAATGAGTAAACACCAAAAAACTAATCTGTAGAAAACATTCACTATATCACTTTAACTCTTATTATTAATTGATGCAAACATTTGTAGTTATATCATTACAAGAGTAAAGTAGTTGAATAAATAAATTGAGTAAGTGATGATGATTCTAGAGAAATGTTGTTTACTTTATAACTCATGTTATTATTATTCCTATAACTCTAATTACTTTGAAATTTTTAAAAATTTTAGAAAACTACTCAGAGATAGCTGGTTCTCCCAAGTGAATCTCCAATTGTTGTACTATGAAACAACCCCCCATTTATAAATAACAATAGCCAAGGTTAGAGATATAAATGGGGACCCTTTTTAAATTTTTAGTCTTAGGATAATAAAACCTAACTCTAAGAAATTGCCTTGAAAAATCTTGCAAAACAACCCAAGGATGAGATCCTCATCGTAAATCGCAAATCGCGTTTTTCCATGTGACTATCATAAAACACCTTTAAAAATTTGTGATGCATGATCAAACCTCCCGCTGCGATATCCAGGTTATAAGCACCATGTCATTTCGCAAATCACACTTTGCAAAATTTGCAAGTAATTAAGCTATGCCACTACAATGCCCATTAATGATTTGTGAAATGTGTATTGCAACAATCCCAATCACATTTCACCTTATAGAAAGCACAACGCTATATTGCATCCGTTTAAAGATTGTGATGTGCGAATAAGAGCAGTAAGCATGTGAAATAATTGCGTTTTAAATACAAAAACAAACAAATTAACATGTAGCGGCCCAAGGAGAGCTAATCATTTTCCAAGTTATGGGTAGTTAACATTGAGTATCTCATTAAACCTTTCTCACACTCCAAAGTCATCTCAGAAAATCTTTCAATCTTAATTGCATGATATTGTCTGTGCTAATATATCTTGTTCATTGCAAGAAAGCTACAAAACATATGTCATTGAGGAAGGTGATGCAGAAACAGAAAAATAAAAGCATTGCTAAATTCGACTTTAGAGACATGGCTCCCATATTCTCTGATAAAGTCTACATCTCTAACAAAGGAAGCAACAACTTGGTAGGTCATATACAATAGGCTTCAAGATGAGCATCCCAAGATTACTGTTACAAGAGCAACCGCTGACTCAACAAGACCTTCGAGGCTTCAATTCAAGGATGTTGATTGTTCTTTCCTACATAGGATAGGAGCGAGGGCTAAAATCCTCCCATACATGAATATAATTAGGTAAGTGGTCGAAAAGCTCACCATTAAAGATAGGAAATTCAGGAATTCAACAATGGAACTCATGGGATCATTCGAAGCAGTGGACATGAAGAAAATGTACTATATACCTGATCCTTAGGGTATATATGATAAGACATATGTGGCCAACTTCGCAAAGGAGAACCCAGGCCTCTTCAAGCTGATTTAGGGCTCAAGAGATTTGGACAAAAAATTCAAATTTGACAAATCGAGTATGTATGTTATAGCCTCTTTGGCAAATCCCTGGAACTGTGCAACTGCTAGGTTATGTAGACTATATGGGTTTTCAAATAATTCTAAGTTTTCCATAGAATGGATTCCTCTGTTTGATGCCTACGTTAATTCCCACATCATGAATTGGGCCACCATCCTATTTGCTAACCTAGCCAACATCATTACCGAATTTCGACAAAAGAGAGCTTGCTCTCCAGAGAACCTTCCCTCATTTGATTTTAGTACCTACATTATGGACGCCATTTGTTTCTGCACTACATTTTCAACCATGGGTTGGAAATGGACCTTACAGGAACCCTACCCTATCCATATTAGTCATAAGAAAATATGGGAATCCCATTATATACCCCATTTCTATGAAGTATGTCATTCTGTTATTTTCCCCTGCACCAGATAATTTTCAATAAGAAAATCCTCAGGATTTCCCAAGAAGCTGCAATAGACCTTCTAGCTCTCATCAAATATTTTATTGAAGAATGGTTCACCTACATTAGGGTTTTTTGTAGCACAACAGACCCACATGTCCTTCCTTTGTATGTTTTTGATGAATTGTTAGCAAGGGAAATTGCACACCAGACTGTGGGAAAAGGCCTAACTAAAATCCTCAAAGAAAACAAGAAGTTATTATGGCCCTCTTTTCTTGTCAAGTGGGGTTTGTTTAGTTTAGAAAATTTTAATCATGCCATTAAGGAGTTAGTAAACATGGAAGCCCTCCTTCGAACAAGCCTTCGAATGGGCTAAAGCGAACCTGTCCTAAAAATTTTGGAAGATTTCGAGAATTTACAAATGAGAGGCTGGAAGTAATCCCATTTCACTTGTTGAAGATCAAAGATAAACCTACACCAAGTGTGACTGTTAATAGTGAAGAACCTATTTCTCACATAGAGTCTCATGTGAATACTGAGAAAACACCAGATATAGAGAACGCCCAAGAGACAGATAATACAGTAGAGTCCAGCAGGAATTCAGCTAAGAAACAGGTTCTGAACACCCAGCCTAAATAAATCAGTTTAGAGGTGAAAGGCAACATTTTGGAATAGGAGTGGGATTAGTTTAATCAGAAACTGCAATGAACTCCCAAAAAGACAGATACCCAAGAGACAATGGAGTGTCAAACTCCTCTACATATTCAGGAGAATACAGAGTCCATGTCTATGGACAAGTAGTCTAAATCCATGGATGAGGAGTCCAAGCCTATGGATGAGCAGGTGAAAAAATCCTAGCAGACTGAGATTATCCCTGCTCTGCCCACATCAGAGATCATCTTGAAAGTGACTGGAATCCCTCCACTTCATGTGTTCTACAGGCCAATCCACAAGGTTGTATGAAGAAGAGAAAGAGAAAGGAAAAAGGTAGAAACACCTCAGGTCCCACCTTGAAACGAGCCAATGGACATAGTTTGGAGGGACATTACTTTCAACCGAGCTGAGAATGTGACTAGATTGTCACAGTCCACGGGAGAATATGCAACAGCCACCATGGACAAAGCAACTAAAGTCTCTACTTTGTTGAGATAAAAGGAGGAGAGGATTGCACAGCTTGAGCAGCAGCTCAAAATAAAGAAAGCAAGTGTGAACAGGCAAGCAACAAAGAAGCTTGCCCAATTACAACAGAGCACCGAGGTCATGAAAATTATCCATGAAGCCGATATATCACCTAAAAACATGCAACTCCAAGAATTGCAGCAAGCCATTGAAACATATAAGGATGTTCCTACTACTGAGGAGTTCGTTAAAGAGGCTCTGGAACTAAATTCCCTCCTAATGAAACAACAAGAGCACTTCAACCAAAATATGTCACACATTACTCCTTACCTGATCACTAGCAACCAACTAATAGATAACGAGATCGACTAGAGAATCGAGTTTACTGATCTCAAAACCAAAATCTCAGCGTTCATCGAATGGCAGGAAACAAAAGACAAAAGGAAAGCCAATCTGCTTGAAATCAAGGAGACAGACAAAGACATTCTTTTCATAGATTGGGACGTGGGAATCAAGCAAGTTGAGCTAGCAGTAGCAAGGGAAGCTGGGGTAGCAAAGAATATAATCAAGGTGGTGAACCACATTCTGTTTGTCACCAACTTGCTAAAGGAAGGCAGTATTAAAGAAATGCCCGATTTAGGTTCTTTGCATAAAAGCTGGTCGGAAAAGGTAGAAATTCAAAAGGAAGCAATCGAAAAATTGACCAAGACCAACTGGGAGTTGTTTTTGCAATACCTCGTGAAGTTGCATAGCCATATCATTACTATTAACTCCTCACTTCATTCGACTCAGCAGATGCTGCCACCTCTCACCGATGCGATTTTTGTAGGACAGCTCGGGACACATTTTGGGGGCACCTCCTCAACTCAAACCATTGACCGATATATATGTTTTGAAGGACAAGCTAGTAGACAAAAAATCACATCTTAGTTCTTCTCATCGAGCCACCATTTATTTTAGAGTTAGTTAACTAGTTAGGAGGAAGGTTGTTTGAAACCTCCTGAAATTTTTGTATAATTTATTTTTTCACATTAGTTAGAATAATATTTATACCCTTCTCATGCATTTAGAGAAGGGTCTATAATTTTATCAAATACATTTGCAAAGAATGCACTTTGTAAGTTTGTGAATGCTTTGGTGGAATTGTGGAACATGATCATTTCTTTTAGATATCACACTACTTTCCTTTGTTGATGCACTATTGTGTTCTTGGGATATAATTTGATTTGAAGAAAGGAGTTGATCAAAGTCATTAGTTAAATGAGCATAACTTTGCACATATGGTACCATTATCTTGTATGATTGGTTTTGTTTTTATTAATTAGTGACAACACTTTACTTTCATGAATTATATGTGAGATTTATTCTTTATTTTAAGCGCTAATTGCACTATTGTATGATGCCTAGCTGAAATTGTTAATTTTCATATATATAATTCATCATATATGCGATATATTTTATAAATTTCTTTGACTAACTATTTAGTCAAAGAAATTATCTTATACGTTATCATCTCTTTTTATGCGTGATTAATCTTTATTATCACATGTTAAGCAAATATCTTTGTAGATCGCATAGCACATAGAAATACCCAGGTTTATATTAGAATAAGTTAGTTAGGTATTTGCATGATAGAATAGGTCATTTAGATTATCATTAATCTATTGCAAACACTCATGAACCACCCACTCTCATCTTAAAACCCACACTAGGAAATTGGTCCCATTATCCCCAATCAGAGCCACCACTTTAAATGGAAAAGGAGTTGTCTTAAGGTCCAGATCAGGTGGTTATCACCCATGTTGGGGAAATAGACATCTAAGGCCTTCAACGTAGCTACAACACCTTTCTAATTTCCTCACTAATCCTTAGTTCTATCCTGGCACCTCGGAGACCAATTACTAGATGCACAAACATTTCTATGAACTATTTATATGTGTATTCCTTCTGTTCCTTCATTACCAGAGTAGTCCAAAAGATGACTAATTGTTGGTTCGCTTCTGAATCCAAATTTTGTAAAGCAAGGTTAATGTTGTCTCCCTGAAAGTATAATAACATATAAACTAATGCAGAGGCATGCTTTAATACCTCCTCAGTTGGGAATTTGATAAGTTGTTGATGAATTGAGTCTTCAAGAAATTGGCTAAAGTTAAACATGATGGAGGGCTTAGAAACAACAGAGAAAATGGACAGAAATCCTATGATGGCCTCATCTAGCCACTGATCTAAGTAGTAGCAAAGGAGGTAAGAGATGACTGTGATAATTTTCTTGGCACTCTCAGGGAAACTAGAGGAGGGATAGTGAGGATTTTTCTTTGGCAATGAGGCATCTTCTGTTAGGAAAAGTTCAAGGGTTTTAGCCCTCTTGGCAAAGTCCAGTTTCTAGTATAACTCAACAAGTGCTTCATAGGAAAAGGGGGTGGCATTCTCTACTGTGCGGGCTTGCATCATCTGGTCTATGGCTTGAGGAGTAATAGTAAACATAATTTCTCTAGTGGGGGTAAATATGGCCCTTTGGCTTGGCAAATAAAATGCATGACACTTCCTAACAAATTCTTGGGTGTTGTGGGTATGAGGAAAAATATAGTCAGGTAAATTGGACTCCCACAACTGAATGTCATCGTATTTGTTAATGTATTTTTCCTTGAGCCAATAATACATCTCAAATATGTCAACTTCGCAGAGAGTTTCATGGATTTTAAGGTCTCTATCAGCCAAAGGGATGTGGTGAAAATCAATGAGAGGATAGATCATAGGATTAACAGGTTCTTCTGGTCCTTTGTCCTTTGGAGGCATTTTTGGATAAAGCTAAGGACAAGAGTGAAAATTGGATTTAAGGTTTCAATACACAGAGAGGTAGCAAGTTTTGGGGGCAACAACAGAGGCAATAGGCTGAAAAAAGTAAGAAAACAATGTCATTGGCATGTGAAAACGTCGAAGTTTAGCCCAGCAAACCTGTAACAAAGCAATAATAGTGACAGTGCATGAATTTGGTAATCAGTTAATGATTGAAAGGGAGGCTTATATCACAGTGTGGTTTTTCTGTTGAAGGTGGTGTGGGTCCATTGGATTAATGAATAAACCATTTACTGCTTAACGACTTAATTTTGGAGGGAGCGAATGTCATTGGTGAAGTTAATAGGCAAATGACGTGGCAGAAGATGAGTGACAGGAGCAAAACAGGTAGGAGAGTGGTATCGGGAGTGAGGGAAACTGCTTTTCAGTGAGGGGAGAGTGGTTAGTGTTTTCGCCTGAGGGGGGTCTGAAAAGGCATAATGTTGACATGTAGGGGCGGGCGTGGTTTGGAATACTGCCCATTTCAGAGCCCCCCACCCGACGGTAAAGTTTGGATGGTGAGGGCCGAAATTCTGTGTGGGCCACCAGATCTTGGGAGATGGATGGAGATGAGGTGAGAGGTGGCAGAGAATTAATCATGTGGTCACAAGTTTCTCTTTATGGGGTCAGGAATTAATAATTTAATGCTTAGGGGGATATTTGGTTTATTAGAGGGGTGTTAAAACCTAGGAATAGTTGGGTGGACAAAAGTATGAGTGGAGGGGGAACTTTGGGGTTATTAAAATTTAGGGATAAGGGATCACGATACCAAAATTAATTGATATATCATTCTTTAGAGTAAAACCTTGCTCCTTTGCCTTTTTCTTCTGCACATGAAAACAATACTTGACTTTTCCCAATGTGGCACATTTTGATTAGAAGCCCATGCATTTATAAAAATATGAAACGAAGCCATTCTTTTCTTTTTGCTTCCCTAATGTTTTATTTTTATTTTTGGCTTATTTGTTTAGGGCAGCTAACACCTATCATTTTATTAATATGGATGCCTATAAAACATTTAATTGGCCTAAAATTTTAACTTTTCTTTCTTTTTGATCCATATCCTAACTTAACATTTTAGAATTATTTTTGGCTAATATACTAACTTATCAAAACCAAATAATATTAAAATCGGACCTACCCTAGGAAATTAGCCACTAGGCTCCATTAATTAAAAAAATTCTTTTATTTACAATTAAATTTCAATGGTCATCACAGGTGAAGTTAACCAATCATTATATACAGAGTGACCACCCCAACAACTATACTCAAAATCTTAGCTACTGAACACCAACAATATAATGAACCATATCTTGCACTCTTTTGATCATCCCTTATGATTAAATCTCAACAAACCATGACATGCAATCATCAAGACTCTGATATAACTCCTATAAGCACTAATTGACATTTGTTAGAGTTTACTATGGCTAGCATAGTTATGGATCATGATCACAGTCCCACATGCATAATTGAAAAGAGGTAAGAACATGGTGGTTATGCAACATAGAAAATATTCCACAAAGTAAATGTGTAGCATAGATAGTCAAAACTTAGACTACATACTTTCAAGCATTAGAAAAAAATCATATACACATATTATTTCATGCATAACTCTTCATCATCTTAAGAACCAAAATAGATCATATCAATGATTCCACCAACTTCACGAATTATGCTCCTTTTACTGAATTTAACTTGGACTACATTAAGGTACCATAAATTACCACATGCATCCATATAAACCATCTCATGTAAGCCATTAACACAACTAATCTATTTCGAACACTAATATATATGACAACCTCATGTAGATGACTTCATAGAAGCATTAAGGAAATCATTACATACTTACTCTGGTGTGTTTATTGTCTCAATCCTACACATATGCCATGCACAAAAGTTTCCCACTGAGTTACCACTTATGTTAAAAGAGTAACATATCCAATATTGCATCAACCCACATATTACATTCTTCTACTAAATTTGACTTGGACTATATCAAGGTCACATACTTCCAAATCAAAATATCTTATAGAAGCAATTAACACATTTAATCTACTCATGTATAACAATAATATGCAAATGTTGTAATCATTCTCATAACAAGGATACTCATAAAAATTTCCTTAAGCTAAATCAATTTGAAATGGAGAGGGAAGAAGCATCATACAGAACATTTCATGCACATGAATCCCACTAAAACATCATTTGGAGAGCGAAGCACCACCACCCAACCATGAATCGCCTATGATTCCCCCCAAGCCAAGGTTCTTGCTATGGATCAACTACCTCTAATTGATCTATGCAATAGGTATTTAATACACGCTTTCATGATATAGTTTCCATTAGCGGTGTCCTGCTTTTATGGATTTTTCCATTTTCCTAGGTCTTTTTTGGAAATGTCACCTTTATCTCCCACGAGACTTTTCCTCGTAAAATATTTTCTTTATCTCCCACAAATATTTTATGTTTTTCTTGATGGATATTTATCTCCAATCCATCCAATCTTATCTAGAATCAAATATAGAAGCTTTATCATGAAATATTTATCCTACCCCATTCCTCAATTGGATTTGGCAAGAATCTCAACTCTTGGTGTCTCACCTTTCCAAGTGATCAATTTATTAATTATTTAATAATGTATTTTCTTTTCATTTTACATATCACGCCTAGCTTTCCTCATCTTAGGTTTACAATAGTTTAGCACACAAGGGAGGGGTGTTACATACTCCCCCGGTTAAATTTTACACCGTCCTTAGTGTATCACTGCATCATGTCCTCGTTCACAAGTAGCTGGCTTCTAAATACACAACTCTCGTGGCCTTTCCATTTGATGAAAATATTCTGATTGATATATATATATATACTATATATATAATATATATATATTATATATAATATATATATATAATATTAGTTAGAAGGAGTGCTCCCAACATCTCCTTCCACAACTACCTGTAACATTGTTTTCAAGCAATTTGTAAGAAATTTTAGATGGAAAATTCCAACTAGGTTTACCATGATCAATATCATAATTTGATACATAATACTACTAAAGTAGATATGGCTTATATTTCCTATTATTCATTTTATTTGAAGAATGCGTGTTCTCCCCTTACATTCATCAAAGGCTTTGTGTTCTTGTTGAACACTTGCTTCCTATAGTTTCTCTACATACAATAAGTCACTTATCATATTTTCCACATCAATATGCATAAAACATTATAACCATATATATTCTTCATAATAATGTGTATGTCAAACTTCAAATAAACCATTGTTACTTATCCTTCCCTCTTCGGTGCAACCTCCCATTCGGTTTGCCATGCCAGACACCGACTTAGTGTCTTCATGCATACCTTCACATAGTGTGTGTTACACACATAGCTATACATATCATATTTTAATCATGCAATACATGTAGTCATACTAGTACCATATGTACTACTTGTACATAGTAAAATCTGTCCCACTACACATCATACCATGCCCATATCATCACATGCATGACATATACTTTATCCACATGTTTCCAACCATGTTAGCATCATGCCAAACATTCCTTCATCTATTTCTGGTAAGTAGAAAAACTGTGCTTAGTTTATAAGTAATTTTCATGAACATGTTTCATTCTACAACCAATGAATGTTTTTAGGTCATACTGTTCAAGTGTTATTATTTAAAAATCATTTTCCTATGTCGCGTGGTTGCAACAATATCAACATAACATTAATCATGGCCACTATAACTCAATCGTACCCCTAACTTTTGGTTTTTGGGATTTAATCTATCACATGTAACAGGTTTTAACAATAATGAAATACATCATAAAGCAGACTATGATACTCAATCTATCATAGATACTTGAAGTCTCGTGCCCCACAAAATAACTTTGGTTACTTCTTAATAACCATTCCATACTTAAATAATTAGGTCATAGGATTTCCTTCTTCCAATACCTTGTTTGTTATGTTAAGTTTCATGTAGGTCTAACATTATGGTTAAATAGTATGCACTTGCATACAACTCCTATGTAGGAGTTATAAGTGAAACTTATCCTACCCAAAAACTTGTATGTTTATTATTTGTGTCATGATTAGATTCCTTTTAAGACATCATAGTTTAATCTTCGATTTTTAATCCAAAATCAATTCCACCATAGATTCTCCCCCTACAGGCTAATTTCTTCTTTGATTTTATCATAGTTTACTTGTAATAATTTGTAATTCTTGCACATATTTAGGCACACCCATGCAACTCATTGTATTTCCCAATGAATCCTACCTGATAGTCACACATGTTATGTACCATTAAGTAATCATATTAATTGAAAGTAATCAAGCTATGTTATCTTAATTGAAATTCATGAAAAAATACATGGTCATGAGATTAATACAATATTAATCTTGTTAAAGAAGTATTGCATCATCTTTCAATCATGTCATGGTGCCCACATAGGAGTGTTTATCCATTGCTTAAATTTTGAACTTCCACAATATTTAAAACTCCTTATCTAGGAGGGAACTCGATAAAGTAACTTTATAACATGTTACTTCTTCATTTTGGCATGTAATCATACCAAGAAATCTCTTGGTAACCATTTGAGCGTCATCTCATCAATATAAAGGAAAAAAAATTATTCAGCTAATCACGAACAAATTCTAACATCCATATGCAACATAGCATATCATCAATTCTTCATTCCTTATTTGTATATCATAACCATACTTATTTAAATAAAATATGTCATCATCATTTTAAGCCACTTGTCATTATGGAATATATTTTTTGTGTGCTCTTAAGCATGCCATAATAACTTAGTTGTAAGAATTTTTTCATATAACTATTCGGTTATTCATCAAGTCTTACTATATCCCTTCCACGATGTCTTAAATGCATGAGAAAATGCTCATAATTTGGTCATGCACTCCCTTGTTGCTTATCATAAGCACATGTTAACTCATACACACACACACACACACACACACACACACACACACACACACACACACACACACACATGAAAAGGCTAGGATACAACCCTCAAGAAACTCGATAATATTCATAACTTATTGATATTAATAAACAGGTTAATTGTTTGTATTATTCTTTACGTTCATGTGCTACCACCATATGGCAACACAACACCCAACTCATGAAGTTGATCTGTAGATTGGGGTACTACTCAGTAAACTTATTTTATGTTATCACCTTCGGAACACAATGTAAAGGTAATTTAAGATGACCATACTCAGATTTTGGAGTCCTGGAGAATATCATTAAAACACTCTATAGCACTGCATTAAGCGTTGGGTGTGTTATCGTCAATGATAACCAAAGAAAAATTTGTATGGAGTTCTGTTGAATGCCACCTCTTGCTATTATTTTATTCCACTATTAGAGAGAGAAAATAATCATTGTCATATGAATCTAATTTGTCTAAGTGTTAGGCACTTAATCTCACTGGTATATAAGAGATTTATAGGCCAGTTTCCTTGAAATATCTAGAGCATTTAAAGTTCTAGCCTTTTTTTGTATATTCACTTCTAATTTGGGAGACAACTACGAACATAAACAACGTAATTTTTCAAAACAATTAAAACAACAACCATATTTACAAAAATAACACATAATCTTTTACATGACGGTAAGGATTGATATCCTTCAGTTTTCTTATCTAGCCCGACTCTATTTAATTATATTGTTTTAAACATCAAAAACATACTCATAAGTTGTTCATGCATACTTTTCCTGCTTATCATTAGCACAAAATAATTTGTGCATATAGGCATACAGAGGCTAAGCTAAAGCCCTCAAACAATTCGAGAATTCTCATTTGCTTATGGGATCATGTTTCTACTTCTGTTTTTGGCATGGACAACAATATCGTAAATCTCGGATATGCATGCTTATTGAAATTTATGATGACCTTTTGTTTATATGTCATGAGTATTCTTGTTTTCTTTCTTAACTAAATTTGCAGACTTAAACAATCATGTGTCCTTGCGAAGATTTTTAACATGTTTTGAGTACAGTCCATTTGTAATCGACATATGATTTCATTATCATGGACACTAGTCATTGTGAGACAACCGGGGTGGGTGAGAGGTCAAACAAGAAATCTGATTTTATAAATTATGCACCACAAGTAATAACGTTTTGTCTTTCCAAATGAGGCTCGCATTAAACTATATATGATAGCGAGTTTTTGTATTTCTCAAGATTTTTGTATTTCTGAATATTGCATACAACAAATACTATTATTTAGTTACATAATATCTAATAATGATTACTAATTGCATGGTCTTTCACCAGTTATGATAACATAAATCATCTTTCCACACAAAATTTAGTTGAAAATCAGTTTTCAAGTTCTCCTACCATAATATCACAACTATTCTGAGGTATATTTATGTATCCTCATGGAGCTAGTGGTTGGCAGAATGGTTCATTTATCCCATGCTCGATTTCACTTCATGGAACTTTCAATTTCCATCAAAATAAACATGGAAAAATTGTATTGAAAGACCCTTCTTGGGCAATATAGAAAACCCTATTTGAAACCCAACACCTTCTGAAATGTATCTGCCTTCAAAAATAAAAATGTTCACGTGTATTTCCAATAAGAACAGAGTAAAAATAAAGCAAGTGAGCAGTCTGCAAAAATAATTTCGAATGATATCTCTTAAATATTTGAGATAAACTCAATAATAACATTAAACACTTTATAACATCTCATAATGCTAAAGCAGTTGGTGCGCTATATGTGGCCTGAGTGAGAATCAATGTTTAAAAATCACAAATCAATTCACAACTAGCCAATGATTCTAGATACAAGATCAGGAACAACGCACGAAAGGAGCTGCATGCACTCCACCTTAGATGACTAGGTCATACTGACGGCGAGGTAATATAATATATATATTATATCCGTCAAACCTAATTGCTTGGACTGATGTGTATGCAACTATGATCCTTGTCCTGCGGAGCCCACATTTGTAATATATATATAGATCAATCTCATTAAATCTTGAGAAAATAAATAAATACATATCCATGCCATTTCCAATTCGTAGTGACCTTACAGAGATTTACTTATATTACTGTAATTAAAATTTTCATGTTTGATTCTATCAAACTTCCTACCTTTTAATTTGCTTTTACCTTCCTACTCGAGAGGCAGTATGTGAATCCGAGTGGGGGGTCAAACCATATTGAGTAATCGTTCAAGAGCCAGAAGTCGTTGAATTTGACTAGTTTAAGGCAGCACAACATTGCCTCCAATGCTAGCACAACATGGTTCTTAGTGCCTATGTGCACCAAAACCCTCCCCTAAACTGCTTATCACTTGTTCTAGCTTCAGCACATATCAGACATTACAAAATCTCCCCATTCTAATCGCCCACCTGTAGAGTTACCTCTTCTAGGAGGACAAGAGCTGGCATGACGGTAGTTGCAACAAAACAATGCTACACTCATTACCATTATTAGTCGATTACCATACTCTTTCTTCCATTGATTAAATGGGTATGAAACTCAAACTTTACGAGGTGGAAGAAATCCCACAAGGAAAGAGGAGTAAGGTGTTGCATGTTTTAGCTTGTAGCAAATGGTCTTTATAGTAACTGAGTTTCTTTCACAACAATCTTTTTTATTGTTGGCACAACCAGAAAACATGTAGCTTTTGCCTTACTTTTTTCAAAAAACCAAGAGTAAAAGCCACTACCTCCTCTTCAGAAAGGTTTATATGCCATGGTGGTTAGATAATGATCATCGATAAGGCTCATCTCTAGTTATTTCAAATAAACCATATCGCTAATACATAAAAGTTTCCTTCTTACTGCTTTTCCCCACGTTTTATGGATAACATTTCTATATCATAAGTAGGGAGTCTGCTTTTGGGATAATACCTCTTCAGATCATTAGATGAGGTTGAGTCCAGCATTTCATGGATGTTTCCAAAGCCAAAGATAAGGTCAAACATATCCAAATCTAGATGGGTAATGGAATGAAGCCCATCGAGTAGTCTCGCCTTCTAATTTTTGCACAGGGGTCAGCAGATTACTATCATCAATGGAATGCATGTGTATGATCGGAAAATAGAGAGACGACTTTTTGGTGATTCCATCCAGAAAGTGGCTTTTTTTCTTTTAGAATCTAATGCCATAACTGTTGTTAACATAAGTGATGAGCCTCGGTATTGTAACAAGAATGTTGCAACTCCCGAGGCTACTGACTTTAATTATCAACCCGGGGTTCGTACAAACTTAAGAGGTATCGACACTATATGTGTAGCATACAATGTGTCTTCCTTTGCTATCATTATGTAATGGAGTGAATGTACTCAAATCAAATCCTAAACTAATCGCAAAAATTGAACTGCTTGAAATGGAAACCCTAACCTATTGCATGAAATAAAGTACAAGGAAAGAAACATATTCTAATTGCATAAATATCATGAACTAAATGTAAAAGAAACCTAACTTAACCCTATTTATCACATCTGATTATTTAAACTAACTGAGCATGGAATCTTATCTAGGGAGTATTAACCATTGCATGCATGTGCTAATTAAGAAATGAAAATAACTAATGTCCTTTATCTTTTCATTTTATAAATGAAAATGCTAATCTTTCCTTGTTCTTTGGCATGCGAGATAGGTGTGGAGGAAGAGGGGTATAATGGTTTTGATGGCTTGGAGGTTAAGTAGAGGCCTAATCCCAACTTCAATGATGAATTTTCTCAATTCAGGCTCAAAATAGGCCACTACGGGATGTCTACAAGATGTACTAGTTCCTACACGATGTCTACAGGATGTACTAGTTCCTACAGGATGTCTACATGATCCCCTGTTTTATTACAAAAAGCAAGTTGAAAGCTTAGGAAGTGGTCCAGAAGGTGGAATGGAGCTTGGGAAAGGTGGATAATTGAAGAATAAGACATAGAGGTGGTGGAAAGTACCCATAAATCAAGAAAGGGCTTCAAGATGGGTAGATTTGCTCAATCGAAATGACACTTTTTGCTTATAAAATAAGAACTCAAATCGATATTTTAGTGGATTTTGGATGGGTGGATGAGGCTTATATTAGGCGAATGAGATGAGGTATCCCTAAAATGTAGAATCTTCTGCAACATACATTATTGTCTACATCTATCCACAAATCCATCTATACATGGGAAATATTTATTAAATAACGGAAAATTACTAGTCTAAAAATTAGAAATTCGAGAACTAGTGAGCTAGTAAATCTATCAAATGCCTAATCTAATCAAGTGAAAATGCAGTGGGGTAATTTTTTTATTAAATAGAATTTTTTTTTAATCTAAATCAAGTGGAGCCAACTTGATTGAAGTTCATTAGCATGCTCTAAAAAATAACAAAAATTTGATGCTATTTGCCACAAAGGAGTTCCATAAATCTAGATTTGGGAATAAGGAAACTAATCCAAGCAGCTCAATGATTACTATGATCTTCCAAATATTTTCCAGGATGAAATTATGCTTTTGACCCTACAAAAGAACTTACATTAACCATTTAACCCAATCCTACAACAAGAAATCTTTAATATTAAATGCAGAAATAGAAAGAAATAAGAACAAGAGATGCATGTGAATAAGAAGTGAAAAGAATTAAAAAAAAATTGATACAAAAGGGCTCTAAGGCTCCTGGGACGGACAAGCCCAAGGAAATTCAAAGTCCTATGGAGGATAAAAATATTTAGAAGCTGAACATGACACCAATCTCCATTATTTCCATCAATACAATTACATCCGTGCAAGAAAATACAATGGAGTTGTAAAAAACGAGTTATCTCCACATGAATACTAATAGAAATCTACCCCTAGAGGAAAATTCGACTTGGTACTTATAAAAAATGATTAGGAATCATCACCCATGAAAGGATGAAGCTTTACCCACCAAAGTCCCTTGATTAGTGGATTTATTTCCCAATACTAGGAATCTACATTAAATGGCAGGGAACACATTCCTAGATTTTCTCAATCATTGGAGTTCCACAATCTATGACACAATTCCATAATATCTTGTTAATTTATGATTTAATATTGATCCTCCTGTAGTAGGGAGTAGGTCCCTAAATTATCTTCTCCTCTAAATCTTCATAATCTGCCCAATATTCTCATAATATTCCACAAAAATATGCAATTATTCATAAACCTTTCTAATGAACATATTAAAGTTAAAAAAACACTATATAATGCAAAAAGAGAGGTTTAATGTTTTGAAGGATGGTTAGATGTTCCTTAATTTATGTTTAATTTAGAGGCATGGGCCTTAATTTATGTCTAATTTAGAGGCCCATCATACCCCCTGTTGAAAGTGTTGTTCATCCTCTGAGCAACTTAGTGACCTCATTGTGCCTCATTCATGGCCTTGGTGGTGTCTCTCTTATGCATTCCTCAGTATTTCCTTTTTAGAATCTTGGTTGTAAGTTCTGCAAGGACAAGCCCAAAAATCTCTTTGTGCATAGAAAAATAATTGTTTCTTGATACCGTTAACTTGCCTTCTTCCTGTTATTGAAGATGAGTTCTTGAATATTTTTCATTTTGGCAAGCTATTTCACATCCTTATCAACCTTCCACTACCCTGTTCCACAATTTGGACACCTCTGAAACCTTCAAAATTCCTTTAGATGAGAACTAGGACATCCTAAAGTAATTCTTGTCAAAACTACTAGAAACCTATAGGAAACCATGTTAAAAATACAGGAAACCCGCTTCAAGAATAAATGATATTCTGAGCCTAGGGTAGGCCTTCAACTTGACTTCCATGCCTTTTTCCCATTTCTATCAGATCTTTTAGGCCTTGGACAAAATCTAGAAAGAGATTAGAGACCTCTTGGAAAACCACTTTTCATCACTGCAGTTTGAGTTTTCTTTTGATTATGAATACCTCATTTCCTTTTGTTGTCTTCTTCTTCTCTCTTATGGCCTAGATGATTTCCTAACCGCTTTAGAGTTCTTCGTTTTGATTAGGTCTCTCTTAGGCCCTGCCATTTTTGGGTTTAGCATAATTTGTTCATTTCTTCCTTCTTGTAGCAACATTTTGTCTTCCTATAGCAACATTTCCTCCTCTTTCAGGGTCTTCTAACTCTATGGGAGTGATGGGAAATTATGAAGACGGCTTGGATGATGATGTTAGGGCTCAGAGGGAGTAGTGTAGCTTTGTGAAAATGGAGAGGAAGCTTTGTTTGTTTTTTCAAGAAATTTCGAGGTGAGACAAAGTGTAGGGTTTGTTCTTGAAATTATGAAATGGGATAAATGAAAGATGGATAGATAGTGGATATGAAGTGGATGGAGGGTTTGGAGTGCTATGGTGACTTTTCCTTTGCAAAAAATAAATCTTTTAACTGTTGTCCCCTTTCCTTGAAATCATCACCCTTCATAATTTTGACTTTTCAACATTGCATGAGTGAAGGAGTGAGCTGCAATTAACTAGTTGAAGGCAATTGAGACTGTTGAACCATCCTTAGCTTATAAAATTTCATCTCTCATGCATTCACAACAAATTTATAACTATAGTATGCTCAAGAGAAGGGGTCAAGAATATTGCATACTTGTACCTATCTGATAGTTGTTCGAGAAACATGCATGATGCTATTAAGTTGATCTTGTTGTGTTGTTAATGACTCAGTTACATCTTCTTGACTGTCATTTTCTTTCTTGTTGATCTCATTTTGCTAACAGATTGTCTTCTTGATGATGTGCAAGTGTTGGGGAACCTATATCAACCTTCCCTAAAGAATACCTGACCTTTTGAATGATTTCTCCATCATATTTCCTCTTGTAGCTTCTTCTCGGCCTTCTTGTAGAAATCATGTAGTAATTCAGGAAAACTTCTTGTAGCAGACTTGTTTTGTCCATATCTCTTGAATGGTAGAATGGATTGCCCTGAAATTTTTTGAGGATGTTTCCATCATCATTGTGAACCTCCCCATAAAACAATATTGGCAAACAGATGCACGAATCTCGAGAAAAACTAAAAATGGCTGAAGGTGATGGAGATCAATTTCTTGGAAACTGTGCACTAGAATTTGTTGAAATTTCTTGATCATGTTACCATCATCCATATGCATCTCCCCACGAAACATATTTTTAAATGGATGCACGAATATCGAGAAAATTCAAAAATGGTTGTAGGTGATGGAGGTTGATTTATCAATGGAATTTGTTGAAATTGCTTGAGCATGTTACCATTATCCATGTGCATCTCCCCTTGAAACCGATTGGAAAATGGATGCATGGTTGTGAAGTTATGGAAAAAATAAATTTATGCTCTATGAATTTTTGTTTCATGTAGTAAAACAGAGCATTCCTTTAGTTTTTTAGGACATCAAGAAAAATGAATGGGAAAATCTTGAAAATGATGGGTAGATGGTAGAAATAAATGAGGGTGATGGATAGGCATGGCCTTGGCCTTCTTGGAGCATTTGAGCAAAGGAGGAGAAAGTCAAAATTTGACTTCTTTTGACTAGTCTTGACCAATTTTTTCTTTTGGTACAAACTTGTTTTTGGTTCTTGCAGATGTTGGAGAGTACATGCATTCATTAGAGAGATACATGGAGCAAATATATATATATATATATATATATATATATTCGTTAAGCCTATTAGTTTCCTCAAGGAGGTTTTCAACTAGTAGGTCTGCCTAGGTGCCTCAATGGAGGTTTTCACCTAACATCTTTTTTTCTCTTTTTTTCTTTTCCCAACCCATTGACTACTTCGTGGAGCTTTTCAATCAATGAGCCCATCTGAGGTGCCTCAAAAGAAGGTTTTCATCTGAGATTTTTTTTTCTCTTATTTTTCATTTTTTTTTTTTTTACCCTACCCTACCTGAAAAACAAAATCACTTTCAAGTATAAGAATACTTCCAATGGATCCATGTGCACATCAAGATGACATAAAAACTGATGTGTGGGCTTGACATGTATGCTTTGACATGTACCTAAATTTGAGTGATCAAAGGCTTTGAATTTGATGATATCAAGCATGATTGAAGAAGAGAGTATTGTTGCACCTTGTTGATTTGCTGGAACCAAAGCTCAATATAAGTTTGATGCCCTTGGTTTACTTGTTGATTTGGATCATCTTGGATGTCTTCTTCTTCCATGAAATTCAAATCTTCCCCTCTTTGCCGCTTTTTTTCTTGAATACATGGAGGATTTGATGGTAACCATGAGGGAGCTTTCTCAATCTTTGATCTTGTCGTCTTCTCTTCATCAAATGCAGGCAATGATTCTCTGGTATTCTCATTTGAATCTTCTTCTTCTAGATGTAGTCCTTCAATGATATCAAGAGAATATCTTTTTTGCGATACTCTTCCTGAGCTATGGTGAATACCATTTAGCTCAAGAGGAGATGTTTGGAAGTGTTGTACCTCACCATTGTAAGTGTGCTGAGCTACTTCAATATGTGGGTTTGGAAACATTGGTATAGGTAGTTGAGTGGGAGTCGATATTTGAGATGGATGTTGTTTGGGTTGTGGTTGTGGTGGAGATCGATGGTAAGGATTACATGGATTTGTGTATGGAGGATATTGAGGAAAATATTGAGGGTATTGTGGATGACTCCCATAATTTCCTTGCCAACCTTGTTGCCAAGATTGCTTTTGGAGTTGATATGGCCAATGTTGCCAAGGAAAGAGTGTGTTCTAATTACTTTGAGATGGATGCACATAAGATTGAAATTGTGAATTAGGCTCTTGCATTTTATCAGATTGAATAGGCTATCATGGTCCTCTTGGAGCTACATAACATAGTTGGATTGACAATTGACTTGCTCCATTGTCCTCTTCATAAACTTCCTTCAACCTTGGTAATGAGGGGCAATATTTAACATCATGTGATTCTGCATGGATGACACAAATATCAACATCTTCCTTTTTCTCATTTTGAATTCTTAACATTTCTACTTATTTACTTTAATTGCTAAGAATTTATGTTTTAAAGCTATCAAGCAAATTTCAAAGTTTAGCGTGAATTACCGATCTTGATGTTGATTTACTTACTCTTGCCCTTCCTCTTGATATATATTTGCATGTTTCACAAATTTCTTCAAATGATAGTTGGTATACATCACCTCCAGTCATGATATCAAGGAAATCAATCCACTCATCCCTAATTTTTCTAAGTAAAATGGTTTTTACTGTATCAGATCCTAAATGATGTAGTTATGCCCTCTTAACATTATACATGAACCTCTCTATTAGATCTTCAAGGCACTCACCTTATTTTTTATTCATTATAAAGATGTCTTCTTTAATATCACGATCTTTATATTTTCTAGAAGTATATTTTTTATATCATTTCATGATCTTATTGAATTAGTCCCTAAAGTCATGAACAATTTAAGAGCTCTATCCTTCACTATTGCCGGAAACAATCTCAATTTTCAGTTTTTAATCAGTAACCATAAGATCTACAAACAATCTGTAATATCCCTCCCTTTAATAATAAATAATAAATAATATATAATATAAATAATATAATACAAATACAAATACAAAATAAATAATAATAATACTAATATATAATAATAAATAATAAATAATAAAAATAATAAAGCATAAATGATATTTAAAAATATACAAGAAATAAATAAAAATAATAAAAATAGTAATAACTATACTAAAGCTTTAAATAAGAATAAATAGAAATAAAACAAAGAAAACAATAAAAAGAATCAATAAAGCTATCAAATAGAAGAAAATAAAACAAGAAAGCTAAAAATCAAAAGAAAAGTAAAGAAATAAAACAAGAAGGATAAAAATCAAGTTGCATGTAGACACATGGAGTGTGTGCATGTGGTTACCCTTCCAATGTTGTTCTATTTAATAGATGGTGAGGAAGATGAGAGGCATTCTTGCATTCTATTATTCCTAGATTCTATATTTCATTCTCTTGGGAGAATGGTATACTAAGACTTAGGAGCACTGGCAGTAGTCGTTGATTAAGGGCTCGGGGGTGGCCAGTTGTAGCAAAATCCTGCACAATTGAGCCTACGGTTGGGAGGAGAGTCGTCCCCAAAATCTTGTGATCATTTGGCAGACTGCAATTACAAGTAATATAGGTGAGCTCATTTGTAAGTATTTGTTTTTCATTAAGACATTAATTTTAGTTTTACTTTGTGTTGTTACATATGGTATCAGAGCAGATTTAACCCTTAGGGCCTATGGGCATCCGAGAAATTTATTTTGTTGGAATTTTTTTAACTTGACTTGTTTTAAAGTTACAGGTTAATTACTTCCAGGAGGCCGCATAATTTTTTTTCACTTCCTCACTATGCTCATTGAGTGCGTAACTTGCCATCATAGAATTCCATAACGCAATGTTTCTTTTAGGCATTTCATCAAACGGAAATCATGGAACGGCGTAAAACAACGTCTGGCTCCGATATTTCATCGAAGATTTGCCTTGCAGCTTCTATCCTTCCACATTTGGCATAAATTGTCAGAAGTGCATTTCTCACATACGCATTTGAATCAACTCCACCACAATGGTGTGCACGTGGACCTGTTCCCCGTACTCCAAAATTGTTGACACACTCGCGCAAGCGCTGAGAGCAATGGAAAAGGTAAAATGATTTCCCTTAACGCCTTCCTTGTGCATTTGGGAAAACACTTTCAAGGCAAGCTCAGCATGGCCCTGTTCAACATATCCTTGAATCATAGAAATCCATGAGGCCACATTTCTCTTAGGCATTTTGTCAAAAACTTGGCGTGCATCCTTCAAATTACCACATTTGGCGTACATATTGGTGATATTGTTTTGAATTAAAATGTGACATCTAGTCCCAGTTTCAATCATGTGGGCATGGGCAAGCTTTCCTTTTGCCAAAGCCCTTGTTTTAGTGCACAGATGTAGAAGCTTAAAATAGGTTTCAAATTCCATCCCAATGTCCACAAACCCTAAAACCTCTAGGGAAGATCTATGTTTAAACTCATTGAGTTTCGCTATTGCACGCTGATCTGTATCCGGGATTTCTTCTCCTGAGGATTGATCTGAATTGGGATTTCCATTTGAGTAGTCTTCAACAATACCAGAGGTCCAAAACCCTAGATTTCTATTTCTGTTATCTTGTCTTTTAACAAATGGGTACATTTGATTCCCTAATTGTGCGGATCTTAGACTGTGGGTATGAATTTTGCCTGTTTGGGGTTGTGAAAACAATCTCATAAGTATGGTGCGATCGGCAACTTTCATGCTGGTTATACCCGTGAGGAAGGGAAAACGTTAAAATTCCAAAAACTACAAGTCATGAAAGTGCAAAATGTATACAAAGACTGCCTGACCTTTGCATATATGTGTCAACAAATAATTTAGTCTCTTTGCCTCTGGCTCGTTGGCTCCTGCTTTGCTTTGGATCTCCAATTGATAACACGCAATCTTCAGGCCATCATAGTTATTTGGCAGTTTGCGTTGAGTTATATGAAACATGAAGATAAAGCTACTATCATACATACCTCAAAGCGAAGCCGAGCAGGGAACGCATAACAAAATGCAGACTTTGTGAATTGTAAAAGGTTTTTATCTTACAGTATGCTACGTCATCTTTTTTCTGTGTCCGTTTACAATCATAAGCCCATACCAGGGGATGGGAATGTCCAACGAATAAAATTTATGCAGTGTATATATTGTAAAAGTTTTGTTTTTGTTTTCCCAATATATTAAGGTTTTTCCAACATAGAATTGTATTTTGATTTTCAAACAGCTTTGAGACTTGGGAACCTACCTGCCTGGCAAGGACTAAGTTGTCCTGCAGCAGCTTTAACATACCTCCCGTTGGTTGCAATATGGATTTATTAGTTAACTTATAACAAATAATCAGGCATCTATAACTTATTATTAGTTAACTCCTTATCAGCCAGAGGCGCCAAAACTCTACTTTCTTTCCGGATCCTACCTGACCTACTACACTTCATTTTTTTATTTTTTATTTTTCCTTCTTGTCTATCTCCATAGGTGGGTCGTTCTTCACACAATAATTCTTTATTTATGGCGCGGTCCCCAGCTTTATCCAATTTATGAGATTAAATTGTGCAACAAACTGAAATCTCAAAGTTGCTCGCCGCAGGTCCTCTTGATTTCTAGGTTTGAAAACTGGAACAAGTCGTTCGTAGAAAGTAACTGTTTCAAAGAGAAAAGTTTATGGATCCTCTGACGTTAGCCCATTAAATTTTGGAAGAAAACATGGAGGGATGTTCTTCATGTGCACACTACCATCAATATCGTGAATGGGGAACCCGGGAGGATCTTCCTAATTTTTATCTTCTCCATCCATTTCTTCTACATTATTTGACATCTCTTCTTCTTCTACCTACAAAAGTAGATCATGAGATGGCTCTTACTGTACCATGTGATCAAGTGGAGGGTAGTTAGTGTTGGAAAAAATTTTGTTTTTATGATTGAATGAAAACACTAATGCAATGCACTTTCCTAATTTTGAAATGAAATATGCTTAATGCAAATATTTTTTTGGTTTTGCAAAAATAAAAATGAAATGAATAAACTAGGGAAGAAAACAGTACATACTTTGACAACTCCCTAGCAACGGCGCCAAAAAGTGATGAGCCTCGGTACTGCAACAAGAATGATGCAACTCCCAAGGCTACTGAATTTAATTATCAACTCGGGGTTCGTACAAACTTAAGAGGTATCAACACTATATGTACAGCATACAATGTGTCCTTCCTTTATTGTCATGATGTAATGGAATGCATGTACTGAAATCAAATCCTAAACTAATTGCAAAAAATGAACTGCTCGAAATGGAAACCCTAACCTATTGCAAGAAATAAAGTACAAGGAAAGAAACATATTCAATTGCATAAAGATGATGAACTAAATGTAAAAGAAACCTAACTTAACCCTATTTATCACATATGATGATTTAAACTAAGCATGGAATCTGATCTAGGGAGTGTTAACTACTACATGCATGTGCTAATTAAGAAATAAAAAGAACTATTTTTCTTTATCTTTCCATTTTATAAATGCAAATGCTAATCTTTCCTTGTTCTTTGATAGGGGAGACATGTGTGGAGGAAGAGGAGTACAATGGTTTTGATGACTTCGAGGTCAAGTAGAGGCCTAATCCTAACTTCAATGATGGCTTTTCTCAATTCGGGCTCAAAACAAGCTGCTAAAAGAGGATCCCCTATTTTATTACAAAAAGCAGGCCAAAAGCTTACAAAGTGGTCTAGAAGGTGGAATGGAGATTGGGAAAGGTGGATAATGGAAGAATAAGTCATGGAGGTGGTGGACACTATCTAGAACTCGAGCAAGCACTTTAAGATGGGTAGATTTAATCAATGGAAATGACAATTGTTTTTTATAAAACAAGAATTCAGATTGATATTTTAGTGGATTTTGGCGATATGGGTGGATGTGACTTGGATGAGGTGAAGGAGATGAGGTCTCCCTACAATGTAGAAGCTCTTGAAACACCCATTATTGTCTTCATCTATCAACAAATTCATCTATACATGAGAAATATTTATTAAATAATGGAAAATTACTAGTCTAAAAATGAGAAATTCGAGAACTATTGAGCTAGTAAATCTATCAAATTCCTAACCTAATCAACTAAAAATGCAATTTGGTAAATTTTGCTATGTTTTTTTATCTAATTCAAGTGGAACCAACTTGATTGAAGGTCATTAGCATGCTCTAGAAAATAACAAAAATTTGCTCCTATTTGCCACAAAGGAGTTCCAGAAATCTAGATTTGGGAATAAGCAAACTAATCCAAGCAGCTCAATGATTACTATGACCTTCCAAATATTTTCCAAGGATGAAATGATGCTTGTGACCTTACAAAACTTGCATTAACCATTTAAAACATTCCTACAACAAGTGTTGGCTTGAGGGGGCTTGACCTAGGTTCAGCCACAGAGCGTGGACAAAAGTCTCACTCGAAGCAGTATGGGGGGATGCTAAAACCAAGTTTCCGCACCCTTGAGATGGTTATGATGTCATTGATCTCTTCTATCCCTGCCTTCGCATAGGTGATCTCACTCTAGAGCTTGTAGGACAAACCCTTTGTTCCGACCTTAATACCTTCGTGAAATTATATGATCAACCTTCACGCAGCCCTAATCTGGGGCTTAGGTACTTTCGCGTTGCTATGGTAGCGAGTCACTTAGATTCCTTAATTATCCTAACTGTTTCACTTATCTTATTAACCTATCTTAGTTAGCTTCGCGTAAATAGATGTTCTTACTTACATTTACTCAACCAACACATTTACATATATTCACACATCATATAAGAATTACAAGTGAATTTCATACCCAATATAACAAGATGCATAAATAGGAAGCAAAGACACAGGAGTTGTAGAATACTTCTCTTCATTGACAATTTTGGATAATTACAAACTCGACCCACCCTGCACACTCAACTGCAGGGTTTCGCGCACTCAGCTACAGACTTCTACTCTAGACCTCTGTGCATTTAGTTGCAAAGCCTTTACATATGCTATGACCCAATACTTAGACTTCTTGCCCTAAGCTATGACTTTCTTACATGTTTGATGTGTCTCCTCTCTTAAACTACTTAGAGCTTCGCTCTATTTATACAATTCCCATGGTTCGTAGACCATGGGTGGATCTTTGATAGCTGACATTACATTTCAAAATAATAGCGGAAAAGCTTATGACTCTTTAACATCTACACACTCTTTGACCAAAAAATGCAGTGTCTTTATACTTCGATTACAAAATTTGCTCAAAATATGGGCTTTTAGCCCAAAAACTATCCTTGGGGGATCGTGCGCCCAACGGGCCCCCAACACAAACATTGTAACTCACCCTTGAGTCATTGTGCAGGTGCAGAGATCTTAGCGCGATGACCTCCCAGCTCTGTTTAGATGGCCACATCCTCGGCAACACACTGAGTGACCACCTACTAGACTTCTTCATCTCTCTGCTCGGTGACTGTCGTTGAACCGCCCCCCTGAATCTACTACTGCGTGGCCTGTAGTTTCATGAGCTTTCCTTCAATGGAGGCTATGATTATATATGCCTCGTCTATCCATGGCTATAGGCGTGCTTTTAAGACTGCTTATTTGTGCCGAGTAGCATCCACCTGTTCCTTAAGCACCTTTGTCTCCTACATCCATGCGAGCCTCTATGTAAGGTAAACTATCTGTGTGGTCCATTTGACCTAGTCATACCTTTGTTGTAGCTCGCGCCCCTTTGTTTCTAGGTGCTCCACATTCGAGTCCTCCTGTAGGGTGGTCAGGACCTCGAATGACTGTTTGAAAAGCTGTGTGCAGTTTTCTACTACATTGTTGACCATTGTTGTTACACTAAAATTTGTCACCATGACTATCTACAGTTAATATGGCTCCATCAATAGTCATATTATCCTCCTTGTCAAGCCTGATACCTCTGCTCTCCATGTCAAACTTCAAGAAAGAGGGAAAGTCATTAAAAATCATGTTTATCTCTGGGTACGCAGGTTCTCTCTACCTTGCCTGCGTGTACGCATCCCAAGCTCATTGTACCTGCGTACTTGTACGCTCTGTAAGTCAAGGGATGGGTGCGTACTCCTTTAAAGGTCAAAAGGCACGAGTTTCATCTTAAAAAAGTTACTTGTGGTCACTTCTAGAGCCTTCTAGAAGAGTGTTTGACGTGTATTGAGCGCCTCCAGATGGTTCATGCATCCCTATGATAGAGGAACTTATCCCATCAAGAGAGGAGCTACCCCATCCAAAAGAGGGAGTATCCCATTGATGTTGGAACTGAATAACTTCCTCTAGAACACTATAAATACAGGCATTGGGCCAAGGGAGGAGAGGTAAAATGCTGAACATTCCAAAGGGTAGATGCTGCTGGAATTAGGACTTCCATTGTAAGCTTGTGAGGAGAGATTACCACCCTTTCTTGTTTCATTTGGAAGTGGGTGAGCTTATCAAAGTAAAGGAAAACTCTTGCTGGACCCTGGGAGGAACTTGCACAACACCAAGGCTCAGGTTGTAATGGTTCCTTTTGTTTCCTTAATACAAATAAGTCCACTCTTCTCAACAATTTGTTATTAATGAATTGTTTCATATACTCCTTGGTCTATATGTTGAATATGCTTTATTTTATGGAATATTCAGGTGCTATGTAATCGTTTGATTGTTAGTGAATGCAGGTTTCGAAGTGAAGGAGGAGCTCATGTGGATCGACGAGGCTGACTACTACAACAGCGTTGGACTACAGGTAGGATCTAAAACACTTGATTTCTCGTATGATAATGCATGTTTAGAGAAGGATTGCTCTTAATTGTCTTGTTTGTCACTAGATAGTCTTAGGCTTCTAGGGAGGTTGGTTTTGTCCGCAAGATTAACTCTTTCCGCATGACAAATTGGCGACTCCGCTGGGGAATCCATTGATGTGATAGATTTTTCCTTTGAATGACACTTTGATCTGAAAAGAGTCATTTCTTTTTTGGTTTTTGATTGTTTGACTGTGTATTTGGGTGGGATAGCTTAGAGTTAAGTTAGAATTTAGTTTTTCTTAATTTTTCAGTAGTACGCACCCTCTGAGTTAGACACAGTGCGTACCTGTACGCACTGTATCTTTTCACACAGAGCGTGGACGCACCTGGTTAAACAGGCTGCCTGCGTACCCTGTTAAAATTGAAAAAAAATCAATTTTATCCATTTTTTCCTTTAGATTTTGTCTTTCATTAGTCTTTACTACCCAGATCCACTGGTTATCTATCAAAGATCTTCACCTAAACTTGTTTCGTTAGCGTCAAGAGTTTTAGTGAAATTCATTGAAGTTTTAGCCTTAGGGTTTGATTTTTGCATTGATCATGTAGTGACTTTGACTTTAGAAGTTGTGGAACCTTGGGTCTCTCTGGTTTTATCAGTCTTCTTAGGAGTCGGACATGTCGTAAAGTCTACCTGTGTGAGCAACCTACCTTTGTGTTGTCTCTTTGTGGAATTTCAAAATAGCTTGTTGATTGAAGTTGTGAATTCCATTCTTAAGAAAAGAACAAAAAGAGTTTGATTTTTGTTTTGACTGGTTTATGATTCTGCATGAACTAGTCCTTGGTTTGATTGTTGCCGAGTAAAACATCCCGGAATCATCTTAGTAGGCTTTTGCCTCTTTAGATTTGCTTTTAGGTAAATTTCCTTTTGATTTGCTTTTGAGTGAGTTTTTCATAGATTTTATAGATCTTGAAATTGCTTTGGATTAGATTAATTTTACATGCTTTATTAAATAGGAAAATACAAAAAGAACTCCTTTGCTAAGTTTGTTTTAAGTAGCATTTGAAGTTTTTGAAAGAGAAAGGAATTTTTCGTGCAAGTAATGAGTGGTCATGTGTTGTGCGCTTGGAAAAGATAAAGAGATTATTTCTTTGATTGTCTATTAAGAAAGTTGTTTTTATCAAAATATTGCATTCTCTCAACTCTCTTAATTAGAAAATTCATTGAAACGAAAAAGTAGTGTAAATCATCTTAGGTGCATCTTCCTAGAGAATTGGAGTTGAGTCTATACACCATCAAGTTTCATCTCCATCACCTTTTGTCTTAAAGAACAACCATTAAAATCAACGCTTAAAGTAA